>JAHZNE010004235.1:0-22471 GCA_027744055.1 Callyntrura sp. NNG-2020
GTTAATAAAATTGTAATTTGTTGCATATAAGCTGTTTTAACTGCATATTTAGCTGCATATTTTTCGATTTTTTAGTGCATAATTGCATACATATTTTGTTATTTTCGCTACATATAATTCTAAAGCCTATACATAACATTTATTTTACCATGGCCACTGGAGCACTGTAATATTGATACTACTGCAAAGAAGCTCCACATATGCACACGTACATATCACGCTTAAAATGCGCGTATTGAGATTATCAAAGAGTAGGAGTGGGCTAGTGAGCGTGTTTATTTATTTGCTTAGACGAAATGTTTCATTTCAAGAGTGTTTTAGTAGGCAAAACATCAAACTAAGTAGGCGCACTTTAATGAATGCCTCAGTTTACTCGTACTAATTGAATTTAGAGTACACATTGCTTTAGTTTTCTCTTTTAATTTTAATTCAACTTGGCAGTGGTGAAAGTGTAAATCTCAGAATTTCAACTCCTACAAAGTGTAAAATTACCAATTCGGACATTATCTAGAATATGACAAGGGTTGTCATACAAACAATGTCGCTAATGGAGGCTTTATTATTAATTACTACAAAAATCGCGTACATTCATTTTCTAACGTCAGTCAATACATTTGGGAAGAAACTCTTTTTCAACTTAATTAAAGTCAATATTTAGACTTCATTTCTGTTTAGTCAGAGAGTCTTGTGTGCGAAATAAGATAGTAGTGTGCCTGCAGTGGAATATATATACTTTATTATATGAATAGAGTTACGTACATCTCATCATCCATGTAATTGTTACAACTAATGAGATATAGAAAGCAGAGAAAATATGACTCTATCGAAAGTGCACAAATTTTTAGTTTGCCGCTCATCACTTCAGTACTTAAGGAAAATGACGATTTCACTTAGGTCGTGTAGGTATATAAATTAAACATGCTCCTACATCCCTCCTCTATGCCATTACATGAATTGCTGGGCCGGGTGGATACACCATTTCTATGTAAATTCTAGTCCGAACTAGAATTTCCTTGCCCAAGCAAAAGACAAACACTTCATTCTCTTGATTGTGTGTGTAGTATAAAAATCCAATCTGTTCGGAAATGAAAAAGCATACACAGAGGAGTCAAAATGAGTTTTTTTCTTCAAAACTTTATTGAACATGGATAAAATTCATTAATTTGTCAGACTTAACGAAGATATAAGAAAGAAAAGGAGAGAGAAACCGAGACATGACTTGAAAGGATTTCAAATACATTTTACACGAAGAAAAGTGAAGCCGAAAAGATGAAAATATACAATAACTAACAGAGCTTCCTACCTTTAATAGGATAGAGCTACGTTGTTGGCTGAAGTGGTAAGCTCCAATTACATAGAATACTATACTTAAATGGAAATTTCTCTCTACAGCAACCCTCTACCTATCTCACAAGACAATAAGGATATAGGTAGTAAGACACAATCCGCTTGGGTCATTAGTTGTTAGCTCGGTTTCGGTCATATTAAGTAACCGTATCGAAATAGATTATTAATAGTGAGTAGGTACGCAAGACAAGTATAAATAAATACTTATCGCTTTACGCTATACCTCCCTCATAATCTCGTCTAGTCAGGCAGAAGTAACCTTTAGAGGAGTAGCAAGAAATGTTGCTGTATATGATGTATGCTTCAAAAAACATTCAAGCTGTAAGTTGATGATCATGATAGAGTAAATTCATTCCCTTCCGTTTCATTTTTGTTATTATTACAAACCACAGTACAGAGTTACCTCATTTTTTCTTCCGCTTCTAAACCAATAATAACGGAGACGGTGAATCCTAAGAGAAAATTCTGATGGAGTGTGTTCAATACATGTTTGATCTAGAATAATATTGATGTACATAATGATATCATAGCGTTGTGAAGTAAGAATGAGAAGTAGTCATGTAGCCATGTCTCAAGTTAAACAAAACTTTCTCGGATAACTGAATGAATACGTAGTATGCCACAGCAGGACTTGCGTTGCTTTTGAGCGCTAATAAAAAATCATCAATAAAAAATCATCGGAATTTTCATACATGTATGCACTCACATGCACGTAGGGGCATACGTATTCTTGAATTCGTGTGCTTCAGTACAACTGCTACTTCATAAAACTGCTGCCGCCGGTTCTTCTTAATACTACCAAGCACAGTAAGCACAAATACACCACTGGAAAAAAGCAGCAATCAACGATTTTTTCTCTTTCTGTCTTTCTCTTTGCACATGTATTACAGTTCTAATCAACTTTCACCTACATCGTTTTCTTGTCTTGTAATTCCCAGAATCATCTGAAAAAAGCCTACATCTGGAATATATCCTCCATATAAATGAGTCACTAAACGCACTGATCAAATGAGAAACATATACGAGCGATTGAGAGAATAGGCGGAGGAAGGACGAATAAGTTATATTATTTGAGGGATATCTGTCGGCTTTTCTCTTTTCTCATCCTTCTTTTTTTTACTAGAACAGTTTCTTTTTGCTACTTTTTATTATTAACATCCCTATACCGCTGTTCTTGTCTGTAATTCTTGCTGCGTTGTGGTGGCCAGGAGTTCGACACACCATTTTTTCTTTTCTTGATGATGGTTTTTCTATTTGAAAGAATGTTTGTGTTTTTTTCCTCGCTAACCCATTCAGTTGTGTGTTTGTGTGTGTGTATGTGCTCTTGTTTCACTCTATTTCTCATTCTATTGTACTTCCATTTCAATTTATGAACTGTCTGTACAATCTAGCCGCTTCATTGCTGCTGCGAGGTATAACAGTAAGGTGCCGTTTGAATCTTGAAAGCATAAAGCAGCTTCACAGAGAAGCTAAAACCGGAATCTTCTGGAAGTTTTCCTTTTCTCTTTTTGCCCTTTTACATAATACATTGTTGAACCAGGTAAATTTTTGTGATTTGTACCTACATACTTCTTGTTACGATTGTTTGACGAGAATGAAAAAATAAAACGAGATAAGTCAGCTCTTCACGCCAAATATCCAGGTTGGCTCGGGTACCTTATTGCTTTTTTATATCACATCATACTTGAAAATTTATTTTGACTTTTATCTATGATGTAGAATAGCCTTCGGAGAGAAACACAAGGATCGTAAAAATATGCACTCGTAAAATATACTTATCAAAAAATTGAAAGGAAGTGCCATAAAAGTACGGCGATACACAGGTTACCAAAGGTAGGTAGGTAGGACGTCCAGGTCGAAAACGGTATTGTATTTCTGCTAGAGTAACTAAATAAATAGATTGATGGACTGCCCGTAACAACAGACAATTGACATGGAGGGAGCGTCGAGCACAAAAAAACTCTTTACTTTTTCTTCCGTTCTTCATACGTCAGTTATTTCACGTGGAGTAGTGTCAGTGCGGTGGTAAGCCAACATGTAGAATAAACTTTGTGATGCCAGCTAAAAATGAAAGTGGTGCTATACTTTGAATAGTGATAATAGAATGAATAATAATGATAAGAACCCTTAATAAGATGTCCGGATTTATGCCATTATTTGCAAGGCTCACAAACACTTGTACTAAAAATAAACCATTTCCGCCAACGGGATATGTAGTGCCTACAGACAGACAGACGGACAATAGTTACAGAAAATAATAGTAGGGTTGGCGCTACTTGAATGAATGTGAAAATTCTTGAGTGGTCCATACCAGGAACATGCTCTCACTGCCATCAACGAAAGAAAATATGAGTATTCTGTTCCAATTTCTCATTTCCGTTTCAAAGGAAAGTGTACTCTTTGAAAATTGAAGCAAACAAAGGGGACTCCATGAATGAATTCATGCGACTCGGTTCTTTCGGGACAATTCCGCTTTTCTCTTCTTATAAAACGTCGTAGTTGTTTGCAGTATTGCCGAAAATATACCAATAGTAATGAAAGAGAAAAGGCAGAAAGAGAGGGAATGTTGTAACATCTACATTATGTCTTCTTAAAGTACGTAACTATACACACATGTCATATTAGCAGCTACGAACGTTATCTGTCTTCGTTCAGTATTTACCAAATTCAAGCAATATGCATTGAGTTTCTTCAGCACAACTAAAGAAACGGAGCTAACAGAATAGGACTGATAATACCAATGCTGTTGCTGTTTTGGTCGGTTTTTGGCAGGCTAGTGAGTTTACAGTAATGGTGAATACAATGGAACATACCGACTGGGGGTGTATCAGCAAGTTACAGTTCAACAAATGCGTTTTCGCCAAAATAGTATTGGAATTTCTATTATTTCACGTCTATTTTTCTTCAGCTCACATCTCGAAAAAGTGATCAATTCCTATAGTACCCCATGTTTTATGAAAGGAACGAGAAACCGAAAATTGCAAGTCAACTCTTGTAAATACATATGTCTACTAAATGCACCAACAAATATATAGGTCTACACTCGGCAAGGAAACGTAGACTACTATGTGAAGTTGGCACGCACATATGCCCGCTCCATTTCGCCATAAGTATGGATTTTTGTCGAAGAAAGAGGTGACGATACGGTGATCATTTTGATTGAAGTGGATGATGATGAGGGCCTATTTGTGTGTCTTGAAATCGTTATCAGATTTATTGAAGTGAAAAGGAAAAGGAGCAAATATGACTTGAGGCACGTGTTAAAACAGTAGTCGCTACTATATAAAAATATCATCCTCATCAACATCCACATCCCTTAAGAAACTGCTAAAAGTACACATCTTCACCTCTCTGTGTCGTACGGCGGAATAGCACAGGGAAAGAAACGAACATGGTTTTAGTGAAAATACTCCATTTATGATAACTTTGCAATGGTGCTATAATATGTATAAAATCGTATGAATTTTTCACAAACTTCAAAAATGACACGTAATAACGCTAAAAAATTGGTACAAAAATAAAAATACACGAGGAGTCGGTATGTACGTACGTACTCCACTAGAATATAGAGTTGCACGCAGGTATCTATCAGAATCTGTCGTATGTTATATGGAAGACGTCTAGACTCTAGACATATCAACTAATATGCAATGTAGGTTTGCTAAAAAACTAACGGCATATATACACCCCTGTATGGATTGATACAAAGGAAAAAAGTCGTACAACAAAGAAAAATTGTAACTTACGTGACATAAGTCGTTTCAGGTTGCTGTCAGTTGGTATAAAGTACGGGTGAAAGAGACGGCAGGTCGACGTGATCTAGCTGAATTGGAAACGGAACGAATTTTAGAATGGAAGAAAAAAGTAGGAAGCATATAAGTGTGCACTGCAGAGTTGGGAGGCTTGAATTCATGACGGGGCTTCATAATAGTGGCTGGCTGGCTGCTGCGCGTCTTCTCGATGGAGAATTGAAGACTCTTTTGGAGCACTGCTTGGTTGGTTGGTTGAGAAAGTGGAGTTTTTGAAATGTAGATACATACTTGTCCTGCGTTAATGATGAAGCCCAATTTGATACTTTCTTTTGAGGAAATTTGCATGCAAGTTGTCTTCCGTCAAAAGGGTTTCGTTGTTCACCGTAAAATGTGATATTTTGTTTGAGTAAACGTCTGACAAACAGTGAATAGTTATGAAGTATTTTCATCGTTAAATCCTTTTCGTTTTTTCATGTCTTGATTATCATCATTTACAGTATTCCCACGATACAAATATGCAGAAAATTTAATAATATTGTGTCTTGTGCCTCAAAAGGTCCTGAAGGGCCATGTCATTTAGACTACAGTGAAAGCTCCCTACCCCACCACGATACAACCTCATTTTTGTCCTTTGCTCTTTCCATTGCCCATATCGTAAAAGTACTAAAACTCCTTTAGTCAAACTTGTATACGCACGTTTACAGACATGTATACAGTTTGTTATCTTCTAAATCTCTCACATCAACCTCCTCTCCAACTAACGAAAAAGAAAGACAGCAAAGAGAAAGCTCTCGAAAAATTCATAACGTTTCTATTTTGCGAGATTGTGCACTGTCTCGGAAATAAACTACAAGATAACTTTTTAAGTAAGTCAGTGTTGTAATACACCATCACGCTACAGAGAACATTGAAAAGAACGATAAAACTAGGTACTCATCATCTCCATTTCCCTCCCGCTTTGCTTCTTTTCGGTCCTTTATTCCCACTCCACCACTACTTTTGCACTTTTTGCAACATTTAGTTTTAACAGCATTGAGTGACTGAATGGTTTAGCGTAGTAATACAAGTAGCATTTTTCTCGAAAAGTACCAAGTTGGCTGGAAAAGTTAAATTTAAACTTCGTACCAGGAAGTAACTTAAAGTGTGGAATTGTAGACTGTACGTACGATGCGTGCGCGATGCTGAAATCTTATTACTTACAATTTTCCTATTAATTTTGGTGGTTTCTCCTTAGTACTATTATTACAGAGACTCAAACTGCTAAAGTATTGAAAATCACCCGTTCTTATTCACTTTCACAGACAGTTTTTTTTTACTATTATTATGTATACGTATGGGAACGTCCGTAAATTTAACTCCATAGCGTAACAAGACATTATATATATTGTAACACTATTATTATCATGCACCAGAACAGAAAAATACTGCATGATACTGCTTATTTTTTTGTCCAGCAACGTTCATAAATTCCCTGCAATACTAAGGTTCTTTTCAGAGCTGTGACTTTTACAAACTACACGCTTACCATTTGTAACAGCTCTTTTGTCAATAACTCATACATTCACATTGCATCCTTATTATTATTAGTAGTACTGGTCTAGCGCGTGACATTTTATCTCCTTTTGCATTTTTACACAACACTTTAACTGTTATCACATTTTTAAAACAGATTCACTTCACCCTAAGAATATATTTTAAGGAACCTGTACACTGTAAATAAGTTTTTACATACACAGAGAGTTCATATTATATGTCTATTACCGTTACACTTTGATGGTAAAATAGTATAACATTTTAGTTAATATTAAAGTAAAGTTATTAAGGCACTTGTATAGATCCGTAGAGTTCATTTGACTTCATTATCTTTTCTTACGTATTCTATGATACTTACATGCTGTCCCTATATCCGTATAGATAACGAGTAATGAGTACATATTAGCCTATAAATGTGTATCTATATTTAGTGCACAGTGGCAAAATGTAATGTCATATTTTGTGCGGTACGCCATACGCAATACACCATTTCGTGTCAACTCATCCCGCTTAAAGAATAATAGCCATGATAAACAAGCTGTCTTATTATAAGAGTGAAAAGTTTGATGACTCAACAACGGTGGACTGTTCTTTCGTATAGCAGTTGAATGAGTAGTACAACTATCCAGCCGTTCTCTATCAGTCTTGGTAAAACTTTAACTTCTGTTCTTAGAGAGAGAGAGAGAGAGAGAAAGAGACACACATGGAAGAGAAAATGCTCACTTACTATTTTTACGACTATATACGAGTTTATTCTTTTGTTACTCAACACTCAGCACATACGATATGGTCTAACTTTCCTAATACCAGTAATGCATCTTACGACATACTATCGTGTGTGCATATATGGCGATTACAGAAGTTTATTATACGATACACGTATATATAGTAAATATGAGTTAGGTTAGTCTACGTTATAAGATAAGATGGCTTTAAAAGTTACAAGGTTCCTCCTTTCTCTTCGTAGGTCAAACTTATAATACAATAAAAGTACTAGAGAAGTACATCGCCACTATCCTTTGCCACAATAATTGTCACTTTGCTATTATCACCCAAAACTGTGCTTCGATTACTCTTGTTTTGTTGATTTGGCGTTGGTGGCTGGCCTTCCTTCCTGAAAGAGATCCGCTGAGGACGCTGTGGTTGATGTTGACGATGATGGTGCTGGTGGTGAGGATGCATCATTGTCGAAGTGGTTGGTACTGATGCTCCGTCAACAGCTGAAGCGGTTGATGGAGGTTGTTCTAGCAAGTCTGTTGTAGAAGCAGTACCAGGAACTTCACTTACACTAAAATTGTTGTGATCACGGTCAGCTATATGAAGTTTACAGGGTCTGTGCTCATGCGAGGATGACGGTACAGAGTGCAAGTGCGAATCTTGTTTCTCGTCTTGTCTAAAATCTCCTTTCTCGTCAGGTCCACTACAACTACAATCTTTCTCTGGCTTTGTTGAGCATGTGGAACACAAGTCTTCTGTCTGAGTTGAGATGGTAGTTTTCAACGGATGAGCAGTGGTAGGACCACCACCGCTTTTACTGCTACGATTACACGACCCGTTCTTGTCTTGATGTGGTGGCCCTTTCTTGGTGTCTGCATCACGGTATCACGATTGACACAAAAATGTAAGCGGTAAGAGAAAAAATAGGAAAAAGTTATGAGGATTCATTGTAAATTGCGTGGAGCAACACAACTGTATTACAGGAAATAGAGCCTCATGAAACAACGACTTTTATGAAATCCCAAAATAGCAATGGGGGCCTTTAATATATAAGCCAAAAGCCATTTCATCCAGTTACTACAGTCATATCTTACACACAAACATACATATGACACTCATTACCACGATATTATTCCCATAAACATATTCATTGTAAATAAGACCAACCTCCGAGAGTAACAACGGCAAAATAGGAATAAAGGAATAAATGGAGGGCCATAAACGAGACACGGAAAACATCGATAAGACTTTCACAATAAAAGCATCTCATGTGCTCTCTTTTTCCTTTTCCATGTTGTTATTGGAACCCATTCTTATTTTCGCTAGATCGTTTTACTATTATCAGACATTTGTATGGGAACTGCATAACGAGTAAAATTTTCTAGTCAAGGAGAAATGCTAAATTATCATTATCCCGTAGCACATAAAAAGCATATAGCTTACTCAAGCACATGAACTGTTGTAAATAAAACATGTAGGCGGTTCTTTTAAATGGCATCATGGAAATACTCGAAATTTTGTTTGTCCCAATATTATTTTAGGATTAAAACACATTCCAACTCTTCCATACGGGACGCGGGACTTGTTTCATATGCTTTACTTTTATCTGGGTAACTGAGCGCCCTGTGTTTACAAAGCTGTGAAAACAAAATGTCATAATAATCTCAAGGAAAGGGACAGGTGTTGCGGGGGAACTTTGAAAGTCTAAATTTAAGAATTAGCGCTTAAGTAGAAATACGTGACCAAACATAAACACATCACATGTACACAGCGAATGTTTTCCAAGTGTTGCCAATAAATACCTATACCTGAAGCATTATATTTCCATTGTATGGCAGAATGTTCCTCGCATTACACATAGGAAGTAACAAACAAAGAACTAGAACTGAAGTGTGTCAGCAAGAGAGGAAAATTCGGTATGGGATGGGAGGATGTTACTAGCGTGAGGAACAAACACAGTGTCTGTATGTATATTATTGGTATGAGAACTTTTTCTTTATTTTAGCCATGAAGATCCCATATTACAGAGAATTAAAGGGAAAAAATAAAACGGAGAAACTGCGGCGTCGTATTTTCTTCGTTAGCACATTTATAACGAACAATCGCTATGCAGGCATATTGTTTCAAATGAACTCACGTAGTCAGCAGAATTAAAATGCGCTAAGACACATACACGTATTTGGGAGGTTTCATTTTGGCAAGGAATGAAATGGAAGCCAAGTAAAATAGGCATGATTTTCCTTTTGTGGTGTAGGTATCTATGTTAGTATTATTACTGTATTGTACCAACCTGAGTCATCACACTGAGTCCCACGGTCAACTTTTACGGGCGGCGGAGGAGCAGCAACCAATGAAATATTGGCCTTTGTGGAGGAATTCTCATAGTGATTTTGCTTTAGGGTTGCCATTTGAATAGGTGTTATGGCACCACTACCACCCAGGGCAGAGGCATTCAAAGACGCGGGACCACCAGCGGCAGCGGTTGATGCTATTGTTGAGTAGCGAGCTGCTGGAGCCATCATACTTTGACGAATATTACGCTCTGGATGGAATATGATTATGTACAATTTCGGTCCGAAAAGACAAGCTATCATGACATAAGCACTTAAGGAGATGGCCACTGTCATGCTTGTTACACGAAGCGCCACCTGAAAAAGAAAACCTATGTAGTTTCATTTATTTTCCCTTAGCAATAACACTTTCCACAAATCGTGGTGTTTTATTTTAGTCATCAAAACACTCATTGTCGTCAGCGCACTTCATTCTTGTAAGTCTGCTTTCAGAGGGAATGATAATAGCTGTGAAATTACATGTATACGTAGGGAAATGTTTTATTGATATTGTGGATTTACAATAGCACTTTCACCCAAGCAAGAAATGTCGAAATGAATGGACTGGATAATATTGTTACAATTCTATTGCTTTCTTCTTTGTTGCATGTTTTTAGGCTTCCTGTTATTAAAATCATGAAACAATCAAATAAACTCTGACACAACCTAAACTCTATTATCCCGACGTCATACAACCTTGTACAGGGATATAACTTGCAAAGTTCACAGGCAAAAAGTTATGGAGAAACTTTCAGCCACCTTTAAGGCATATGATGTGTATCTATGCAATCATATTAAGTGCGCAGGCATCCCCGGAAATTGTTCATTTATATTGTAAGAATAAAAAATGCATGGTTATACAAACCTGGGTTCCCGTTGAGAAGTAAATGGGCACTGACAACAATGTTGATAATAGTGGTACACCACATGTTATAGATTATTTAATCCTTTTGATGACGTACTCCATCATTCAACACACTTGTACTAATCATCAATAATCACCCAACGCATCTGGTTTATAAAAGAAAGCGATTATTATAGCAAAAAAAGGTTGACAATCCATTACGAGGCGACATAGTCGGCGTGGCGTACAATGTGTATTAACATGCTACAGTTGGGCATCAAGCGACCTATTGATGGGGAGTAAAGCAAGCTGATAAAGCGAAACACAATGTAGCGGCTACCTTAATCGTGCATAATCAATAAAATAAAAACTATTAAATTTATAGCATAGGACCCTCTATTCTTACTATTGCAGTTTACAAACGATGCCTTGTTAAAGTTTTTTGTAAACACCGTCTCACAAATTCTCATTTGAAGCTGTCTTACAAATTTAAGGGAGAAAGAATGGTTTCCATGTTATTCCACTAAGGGGTTTCAGTTGTATTATGTTGACATGTTAAAGCAGTTATCTTCAATTTCTTTAAGGAAACATTGTCTCGACGGCCGGAAGGTATACAACAAAATTACGTAGTTCCGTACACAGTACCAGCTAGCTGTAGCTAGTTCTAATAAAGAGATTAGCAAATACAACTCAAGAGAAGTACAAAGCATAATTGTACATGGAAAAGCAAGAGGGTAACCAGATACTATCATTGGATGAATAACCACAGCTGCAAAAAGGATTGTTTTCTCCCTGTTGTTCACTTGCATCGCTAACACCACTTGAACGAACGAGAGCTGTGCTGTTTTATGTATATTAGAAGCTGTAATATATAAACTTTTTTAATGTGTAGCCTCAAAAATGCCAAGAAGAAACCAACATCAAAGCCGTATGCATTGCATCAGCCTCATCAATATGTGTTTACGTAGGACGGCACAGGTGCAGGGTGCAACCCTAAAAGCAAGGTAATTAAATAAGTTGCATGACATAAAAATGCAAAACCAAGTATAGTTTCCGTTTCTGCCGTAATGGATCAGTACCGCTACGTTATGTTTACAATTGTAATGTAATCCTAATCTTTATTAATTGTCTACCACTAAAACCCCATCTGAATAGAATAAAATGTATTGGCTTTACAAAGTCGACACAAGAGTCAAGTTCATGTTAAACTTTGTAGTACAAAGCATAAATCTCCCAGAGGTGCAAAATTTCGACCCTATTTATGAAGGAAATCTTTACCATGGGCTCCCAGGGAAACAGAGCTGCTGGGTCAAAATTAAAACATTGGCAGACAACTAGATTGTTTATGGGAATCAATTCTATAGTCTAATTAATGATGACCCGCATGAAGATTGTAACAGAGCAGAATATTAAAAAAACAAAACTGTATTTAAATACATAGAAATATTGAGCTGTTTCCACGTTTGCTCACAATTTGTCAAGTGCGCCTCAACTTTAAAAGGATAATATGATGGAACTCTGCGTAACAGGTACATAGAAAAATAGCGAAGTAATACAGTATCAAATATGAATCTGCCAGTTTTCTTAATACTACCTTATATTTAAAAAAATGAGAAAAATGAATTTAAACATTGACCCCGAGCAATTTACAAGATTAATATTGAGGAGTGATTTCGTATTGATTCGGGCAAAAAATGTCGAAATTTTTGAATTATCGTACAGACAAACGGACGAATGGGCAACTCTGAAAACCAGCTTAGAATTGCACTACATTCAAACATTAGATTATTATGCATATAAATAACCCAAAACTTTTACTTCACAATCAACTTCTTTAAAAAGGAGTGAAACGATGAAATCAACGAAGTGTGTGACAAACAGCGTGTATTATGACAAGCAATAGCAATATCGGTATGATGTCACGAATGTCAAAGCCTTTAAGTACATGTAATAATGACACCCCAGGAAATACTGCTGTGTCTGGTGTGCTACGCAGTGAAAATATTTGCACAGAAAAGCAATACGCGTTCCTCGTTCATCAGCATGAACATGGTCAAACTCAGAATAAATTCCATTCTCTAAGCAAACTCGATGCGTACTTTAGTTGGTGTATTATAAACAGCGGACAAATACATGGTGTTTGAACTAGTATATTTCATAAACCTATTTGTAGTTGTTGGCAAATAACACCCTGTAGACATTCCTGCCATTGCCATAATTGGAATACAAAAATAGAAACGCTTAAGTTTCCTGTTGTTAGCATCATATAGGTGAAAGCAAATTAATATCCAGCAGCCACTGTACTAGTCGAAACCCGCAGAGAGACAAAAAGGGGAAGTAAAACAAAAAGAATAAATGGTATGGGTACGGGTATCGAGGTAAATGCCAACTGCTGCAATGTATATTGTGCTGTTTCAGCTCGTTTAAAACAATTCCTGCATTCTTTAATATTGTTTTTCATTCCCTGCCCGTACACATTAATTCTTTAGGGACGCTTAATCCTTAAGTAATATATCTGTAGCATTTCAGGTGTCTGAAAACATCTCTTTAGTGTTCTATGTATAACATTATACCAAATTTCAAGATTGGATAATTCTGCCGATGTCTGGGCCCCACTTCTACAGAGTAAGGGGTTCAGTTAAAAATTTGCTCCCAGAATCCCGTGTAATATTATCAATTTTCACAATGACAAATTCTTGTCATTTGGCAAAACCCGTGCTTTGGGCTTCTAGTCAAAATATTAGTTCAGTTAAAAATTTGCTCCAAGAATCCCGTGTAATATTATCAATTTTCACAATGACAAATTCTTGTCATTTGGCAAAACCCGTGCTTTGGGCTTCTAGTCAAAATATTATAAGTTTCCCCCGAAAATACTTCACTATCAAGATCTATAGAGAATTCAACGTATAAACTTTCCCCCAGGAAATAGTAACAATTTCACCCTTGACAACGAGCTTTGATTTGCAACCACCTCGATCTAGACAATAACAGTAACACAATAATACATGAACATAACCACGTTGGGTGAACCTAGGTATTTTACAGTAAGTTGAGAAGGCATCTCAGCGTCAATATGTTGCTACAAATGAAGCTGCAAGTAATAGTACTGCGTATTAAAGTAGTGGAAGAAATTAAACTTGATGTCATTAGTAAACTTGGAGTTTGTATGTTGACAACTGGGGTGTATTTGTCAAGTTGGCGTTGAGATGATGTTTGATAGTGAGAATATCTTTATATAACTTTGGAAGGGAATGCCTTTTCTGTTGCTGTTATTGAATACAAGTAAACATCGAAGTTGAAGAAATCTTTCATGGACAGATTTTGCAAATAGATTTCTGTTTTGCTATCACCGCAGGCGTAGTTCAAACACATAATATAAAAATCGGGCGAACATGAGAACTGTGTGAAGCTTCACAAAATAAAGTGGTAGTAGTAGTAAAACATTATGGTTCAAAGTACATTTTGTATGTGCTGTGGTGGGCTTCCTGACGTTTCCAAAATTTGATGTGAAATAGGAGTTTTATATTAGAAAAATGTGCAGCGGTGTTGTAGGATCAATATGAGAAATATGAGACGGTTAGTAACACGCCTGAAGTTGAAGGAAACGATAGAATTTGCCCTCCCATTTCAATTTCACAGTGTCATGTTACATGAATACTCAGCACTTCTTTATATAACTTCAAAATCTTGCGAAAACCAAGAGAAAATTATATCGAGAAAAATCTTGCCGCGTAAAACCTAAACCGTAGCAAAAAGAAAATTGATATTATGATGAACTGTGGATCATTTCATTTAATGCAAACAACCATCAACTTTACGTTCCACTCACGACACTTCATTCGTTTCATTTGTTTTCTTATTTTGTGAAAAAGGAAAATCGCCTGCGTTAGCACTAAACATAACGCAAATTTATAATACAATTATGTTTATAAATAAGACAAAAATTCGTTTTTAACCTTGCAAATGTAAATATTAGAAAATATTGTATATGTGTCACTAAACTACTTAAGTGACTAGTCAAATCTCCTTGCCAATTGCCAAGGTTTCCCCATTCTCCAAAGGCGTTTCCTTGCGATGGCCCAAGAAGTCGAGTGAAAATGAAAAATGTAAAAAAAAGTTCACTCCCTACAACGGATATAAAAAAATCAGTTGGCATTTGTCCGTTTTATTAAATTGCTTTTACCACTAACGCGCACTACAAGACTGGATGAAAAGTCGGACACGAGAGAATTATGATATGTCTCGCGTTCAAAAGTAGTCATTGCAAATAGTTAACAGTAATGGCGCAAAAAATAGTTAACAGAATGGTGTTGCTGCTGGTGAGAGTACTTTGTCATCCTAGAACCAAGTAATACGATCCTTTCATTTTGTTGCTGATGTCACTAAAATGTCTAACAAAAAATCTTATAATTTACTTTCCATTTCAGAGTCTTTTTAGACCCATATGCTGCGTTCCCTTCAACCATGACATCCTATAGAGGCTTCTCACTCTCCCCCACTACTTTCCTACATTACAAACCACCACACTTCCTTTTACCTGGTTCGGTGGTACTACCTACAGTAACACTATGTTGCGGCGATTGACGCTTGTACAATATCCTTTGTTTCGTCTGACATTCGTTTTCTTTTTCTTTTGACACCTGTGTACACCACTGTGATACAGGTATTTACAGTGGGAATTGGAAAATGTGTAAACCAAGTACCCTGAAGAAACATACAATTTTCGCTCAGCTAGTTGTAGCTGCAGTTCAGTAGCAGTGAACGCTAATGGATTTCGTCTTGGAGCTTACTTTTTAATAGGAAAACTACGACGATCATAGGGTTTCTTCAGTACATAACATTATTCTTAAATTTGGCTAGAAACCAACTAATTTTCAGTTTTTATACCACATGGACATATGAGCAAGTGTATGTGCATTTAGATCATCATTGCATGCACAGACCCTTACATGCCCTGCTCGTATAGACGTTTTTTTCGCGGTGCCTTATTCAATAGTAGAAAGATATACTTTCCTTTTTTCTTTTAAAAAGTGCGGTACAGTTTTATTGATGTTTTCATGTACAGAACCCATAACAATTTGACAGATTCTCATTCCACCATTCTAGCAGCAGCAAGAGGCACTATGCCTCATTGTCAGTGTTACCACTGTGAGTGACTGGCAACCGGTGAAAGGAAAAAAATAGTCCAGTGTAAGCTTCCGTCTCATCAGTCACTACACCAAAGGTGGTAGTGGTGGGAGTATTCATATTCTTGGAGGATGGCAGTTCATTCTAGGAGCTGTTTTCTCAAATATTTGCTTTTTCGATGGACGATAGAAGTGCTGCACACTCTACAAACGATTTGGCTACGAATGCTGCATTAACACGCAAACTTAAACCTATTACATAATATTTAATTGATTATTGAAGAGTAAATCGGTACATTTAATTCAATGCCTTAATTTATTTGGCATTGATGCATCACCACTGTCCAGTGAAAAAGTTTTCACGATTGATTGTTGTATTTATGACTATAAGTTGGTTACACACATCCCACATTAACACGTGTGCTCGGGCGATTATTGAAAGCCATTACGCTGAAGGAAGAACAGGTTTATTATTCATAGTTAAGTAATACTAGAGTAGAATTAGGGGAAATACGATACAATAGCATGTTGGTGTATTAAAAGGGCACAAAATAACAACTAATAATATTTGGATATATACATGTACACTTTTGTTCATATAATAATTTTGACAGTCGAGCATAAAATTCTTGCTTTGTTTAAGGATTTTATTATTTTCCTTTGTCCTGCCATCGGTGAAAGCTTTGATAGTACAACAGGGTCAGTGAGAAATTATGCTCGCGCTTTAACCTCACCATTGGAAACAACCGATATTGTAGATAAACGTGACCAAAATCTCCAAAAAATATTTTACTGTCGTTTTTAAAAACCGACATGGTTTTAATGATGCGGAAAATGGGAAAATGATGGATAATTTGACGTAAAGATTTACTACTTCACGTTTGAAGTACCAACAAGACCCATCGTTTCCCAAAAAGTATCTATACGATGAACCATGAGACATGTGTGCACATACACACAAATATGCACAAGCCTTTTAATTTATGGATACTGACATACTATTGCCACGGTTTTCTAGTACTTCTGTCCAAGTAATTGAGTTTAAGGACGGAGTCTGACAAGGAGAATAAGCTGTCCTTCCAATGGATACCAAATGTGCAGAAAAGTATATTACTACCCACACTTTATCTATCTACTTTAATCACTATCATCATCAAACACTGTAGCCACCCCATCCGTCTTGTTGGACCCTTAAATTCATCAATCATTATCATAAAAAGTGACATGCAACCGTGCTGGCTACAGGAAAAAGTAAGAACGTACTTTACCAAAGTGTATACCAGGACAGGTAGTAATATACCTGCATAAAGCATAATAGAGAGAGAATGGGAGGAACAGAGAAAGCATTCTTCAGGTCACACTTGTGCTAGTACACACTTTTTCTACTGTTAAAGAACCTTTTCATTGTAGTGCAGGTCTCTTCGTGGGAGGAAAAGTTTAGTTAAAATTTATGGGGGTGGGGGAGAGATGCACAATCTATGGCACTGAACACTGAAATGGCAAAATACACGGGGATATCTGAAAAATTTTGAATTTCGAGTTTATATCTGAGCAAATGTGAATGGTTGCATTAAAGTTTTCCCGTAAAACTGAAAAATTGTCTTCCGTGAATGAATCCTCGTACTCGCATCAGTATAGAATGTAGGGCTATCGATCTCGATCGGTTTTGTGAGTGCATGAAATAAATGAGTTCAGTCCTCTTGGTGCGATTGTCGTATTTTTTCTAAATCCACAATAGGGATTTGCTCTAGCGACAAAAAGCAGTTTGGTGACTAGCAAGTGATGATGCTTTCTCTATCTGTAGTAACCTGGTTTCCATCACCTTCACCTTGTATAAAGGCGTATTTGTTGGGAACAAAAGGGATATGGCATACAGATAATTGAGTAATATAAAGTTATAAAGTTTGCAGGCAGGACAGATACAGAAGCTCTAGTAAACGTGTTGAAAGCATACCAAGTAGTTGCGTGAGGGTACATCCAGGCGTGGATAGGTACTCTGTCTTTTACTGTTTGATAGTATAAGATAGAAGATTAACGTGAAAAAGTAGGAACAATGCGATCAAACCTGAATGGAGACGAGCATAGAACAAATGACAAGTTGTGAGCGAGGGGAGATAAACGAGGGTCGTCTGGCAGATTTCTTTCCAGCCTCGAAAATACGTGCAATCCTATTAGTTTTTGTAAGTAAAGCCGCATACACGACGGTGAAAACGAAGCCAGTCATAAACTGCTGCACTCCACAGATCCAGTCGTTGGGTCTATATTGTAAAAGAGAAAGGACATACATAGACAACAAAGAAATCATGAAAACTGGAGAACATATAAACTTTAATTTGTAACTGCCATGCAACACAATACAATGGCGACATATGAAGGCGTTGATGGTTTTTGCGCAAATAAAGTGTTTTCATTCTAGTTCGTGGTGACAGCTTAGCTTACTGTACCGTAGAAAACAAATCAACAAACAAACCGTAAATCAATTGAATTGTAAATAATTAATGACCCAAAGGCAAAATGTTTTATATTTCGTTACCACAGCGAATTCTTTATTTTTGACGCGATTACTTGGGGCGTAGACAGACAAATCGAACACAAACTTAAATTGAATTGGTTCAAGGCAATAAAAAAGATTAAAAACTCTGTTTGTACTTCAGATTCCCTAAATTATATGTCCTTCAAAATAAAACACTACATGGCAGAAACAAAACAATGACAAAAGTTAAGCATCACATGTTCCGAAAATGTCCCTTTAACTGTATTAAATTGTATCGCACATGTCCCTCAAGATTAATGGCAATTTTCACCAAATTTTTTTCATCAAACTGACTGCATTTATTTGTGATAAAGTGAGCTAATAATATGCAAATCAATTACTGGAAAATGCAAAAATGAAAGACATTAAGCCTGCAAATTTGTAGCCAAACTTATTTGAGAGACAACAAACATTTATTATTTTCAGCATCAAAAGATTAAGTTGGCACCACGTTGGCAAACTACATGACCCAACTACGCTCAATTGAACTGCAATATTAAGTGGCGGAAGTTATGTGATGGTTTAGTAAAAAAAAAGTCTGGCGGTCTCCGTCCAACGCTACGAGGCAAAACTGCAGTGCTATGGAATTTGGTGCACTTGGTGGAAGAAGGTCGTTAGTTTAATCCTTTGGGGAAACCGTGTCCACGGGAAGTAGACACATAGTTGGATACGGATAACTTTCAAATGTAACAATCAGATCATATTATTTACCCGTACCCATATAACAAATAGATTTTACTCACTCGAGTTACTCATAGAGTTTCATAATATACAGTAGGTACTTGGTTTCCTTTCCGTCGTTTTGAAGGAGAGGAAACCTTTTCTGTGTTCCAAAGCTTTTAAGAGGAACCAGTGTAACTTGCAGAGGGATGACTAGTACTTGGGCATTGCGAGGTTTTTTGGTAAAAATGTTTATTCTATCTGGTGTACGAAAAACCTAAGTGATAATGAGAAAGCGGGTAACTTACCGGATGATAAAAAGAAAGGTTAAGGCATAGCAAAAGAAAAGGCCTATGAGAATAACGTAGGAGAGCTCTCGACCAGAAGCTCTCACCACTGGTGTGTCATTATGGGCGACATAAACTCCAACAACAGCAGCGGTCAGAACGCATCCAACTCCAGCAAAAGTCATAGCTCCGATAGCCCATCCGCTGAAAAGACAAACATGTACACAACATCAATATCGATTACAGAGAGGAAACGACATTATTTAGAGAAAACACTCCTGGACTGTGAAGATATTTTTTTCTGAAAAAAGTAGCCAAAACACACTGTGAAAGTTGCTGGTACTTTGGCAAGGCTAAGTAATTTTTCTCGCTCACTTCGGACTTCTTAAAAAACTTTTCCCTTCAGTTTGCAACGACTATATAATATGCTTTCGGTGGCATAATGTGTTAGTTACCACGTTTTCCAGAGTGTAATATGCTTCTATGTATGTAAAAGTTAATAGAATTCGTTACACTTTTTTCAATGGGAAACCAAAAAGCAGCAGGAACAAGTTCTCTGGAAAGAAACATTTTAGTAAAAAAAACTGGCTCCATTAACGTATAGGTATGTATTTGATAGGGAAACTCGGAACGAACAAACTATGAAGACTGGGTCTATTAATATCTACATTCATGTTAAATGTTAGATACAAGTTTGTAAATGTTTATGCCAGTAGTCGGTACTTACACCGTGCGGAAACCTCTTCCTTTGCTGCTGTGCAAAAATACACGTAGCTTAAAATATACTGATAACGTTTTATTTCTCAAATGTTGGCCTGTCGACTTTAAAAGGAACAGAAAGATTCCTAGTTAACTTTTACTTCGTATTCCTTCCTACACCAATGCTCTCTGATTTCATTACTGTTATACCTAATAAAAGTGTATAATAAGAGGGCTGATGCCTTCACGTTGTGTTATAGTTATACTAATGTTTCAAATCAGCATGTTTTTAGAGGAACAGGTTTTGCTGAAGCTAATTTTCACTTTTCAAATGAAAGCGAATTCAAATGAATCCTGAAATTGTAGCAATGTAAAACTGGGTTTGCTCCAAGGACAATAATAAAACTTGCAATTCACACCGCTTGTTGAGTCTCATAATGTTGTGTACTTAGCTGATTGTATCTACCATTAGGTACCTCGGTACCTGTCAAGTTAGACACTGACACTGTAATACTTACATTGACATTGCACAACAAAGAAAGTCATCCACACAGACCAAAGTGTAAATGACGTATTCCAAGGTGGAGAACTAATTTACATGGTTGTACCACCCACGTTTATTAATGTAGAAATGGAATGTGGTTGTGTCCGTAAAATGCAAATAAAATTTAACGTGAAGTTTTAATCATTGTAATATACAAAAACCTGTAACGCTAAGAAGCAAGTTGGGGCGTCGGTAAAGAATTTAAAGCTAAAGTCAAGTCGTAACATTAAAAACAGGAAATCAAGAAAAGAAATAAAGTTTGCACATTTATATACTCCAAAGTTTTGTCGACACTTGCAAACTTTTATCAAAAGGGGAAAAATCTGCATACGCAGTCAACAAAGATGATGGTGTGTCAACACTGCGGGTCCTTTAAGCTCAAGTACTGTTTCAATAAAGTTGGAACACCAACTGGTGGAGAAAATTAAATGTAAAGAAAGTCACTTTGGAATATCCAGAATTTCTTTAAACTTTTTACCAAAGATAAAATACACTTTTGATTAGACGCCAAAAGTTTTGCAATGTTTAAATTTGTAACGCGTTTTCCTGTCGATTACTTTTCATAATTTGGTTACCTCACCTCCCTGTTCCCAACAGTGCAATATCTAACCCAACCAATGTCGGGTTTGTCCAAAAGTGGTTACAAAGCCATGTAAAATCAACATTGGTGGTGGTTAGAAATTTCTAAATCATTACACGCCCTGCTTTGAATGGATTCATTGACACTAGCAGCTTTATTATTTGAAGGAAAATTTGCTAATTAACTAACCCTAATACGTATAGAAGCCTCTAGCCATTTCTCATGTTCTCATGACTTGTCATGTTCTTAAGTCTCCTGTCTCCGTAACACAGTTTCAAAATCCAAACAGTTTAAGTTGGCAGCAAAAAGTATAAGTTGACAGGAGAGTGACAGGGAAAAAATACAACTCTTCACTACTGAAACAACGCAACGTAGTGCATGTGCATTGGACTAGTCACTAGTAGCAGAAACAGGCCTGATATATTAGGTTGTGTTTACAACGCAATTTCCTTTCTGTAATAGAGTTAGCGTATACAACCACGTACTAACGTAGCAAACATAAAAGGAGCAACTTGTTTATGTGCACTTTGTACACACTGTCTTCAGCACAACCACAACCTGATGGCGATGCCATGCCTTTTGGAATTAGATCATCAGAGTCATTTAAAAGTTTGTCAATTAGATTTTAAGCGTAACTCATCTCACCAGTTAAATGGCAACGGAAAGTGTAACACATACACCAAACTCATTTAATCCCACTGACGTCCTATTTTCGAGTTAAATGAAGACGTATCTACTGCCTTCCTATCTAGACGTATATTTCTCAATCTTATAGCATCCTTGGGAGGATTGTGTAACTTGAGGCTAGGCATGCATGGTATTTGCCTTCATGCTAATACGTCCTTAAACCCCTGAAACAATGATTCAACTTTCTCCGTAAGTAGTTGAACCAGTAACCGCAAATATCTATATAGTATACACATTCTAAGAAGCACAGATGCCTATCTACTGTGGGTTTATTTGACTTTCTTTCTTCCTTTCAAGTGGTTTCAAGGCAAACGGTTACCGCCTACCGCAGTAAATATACTCTGTCGTGTAGCCCTTTCTGTTCAAACGCAGAGGATAACGTGACTATGAATATCGAACAGTACAACATTATCGGGCCACGTAGCCAAAAGGGATTTGATACCTCTACTTGTATCAGGGAGCAAAGTTTCATTAATCCGTTCTGCCAATTAAGGATACGTTTGATGATGATAATAGAAACATGTATGCAAAAATAGCAAAGATTCTGGGAAATTAATAAAATCTACTTGAGATCAACATTTGTAAGCTGCTTTCACTGATCACATAACTTAAAGCACAAAAGAAGAATTTTGAACTGTGCTGCCAATATTTTTCATCATCATACTCGGTATTCATATCATCAAAGCAAAATACCAGGAGAGTATTGCTAAAAATTTGAGGAAAATGCAAAACTTTAATAATAACTCTGCAGCAGAATGAATAATGTACTTGGCGTGTCTTCAGGAGATTAAAATTAGACTGTCCGCTGGCGGGGTAGACGCGCCACATGCAG
>JAHZNE010004236.1:0-18752 GCA_027744055.1 Callyntrura sp. NNG-2020
GTCATTTTCTATTCTGTATCAACTCGGAGGAACGTGTGTGGTGTTCGATCGACTATCTCGGTTTAATACCACTTAACTGCAGCCATTTCTCACCTTTAGTTACCCACAAGTAAGTTGACAGTGGTAAATACGCCATTTTAACAATCATTATTACAATTAGTCTCGCTACTTTGGGCAATCTTATATTTTTAAGGAAAGCCTCATTCCAAACGCATATTCACGTAGGTTGTAAGTAGATTAATGTAAAACTTGCATTCTGGTTTTTGTTACTGCTTTGGTTATATTACCTTGTTATCGCATCGTTCTCGTTGATAATATCCTGTCAATATTATTATTTTTATACCAAGTTCACTTCACGACCGCTGCGCTGTGCAAGTTATCTCTGTGTCTGTTTATCGTCTTTATGTCGGTCTCTTTTGAGTGGGAGCGGCGTAAAAAGAGAGAACATGGTCAAGTTCTGTAACTGTGCCAGAATCACAAGACAATCATTCTTTAACATTTTCCCTTTTCTGCCCTCTCCACTTGAAGCCCCCTCCAGAGGGTAAATGTACTATACACCTGTACTAAAGAGATGCACAATTTCTCAGAAAACGGAATCGGCTCCTTTTTAAGACGCATTCTACGTACTCGTGTACGTGTACGTGTAGGTAATCTTATTTGGAGCCTCGTGTTGCATCAAAGCGACAAAATGAGATATGAAGCAGAAAATGCGCTATATAAAAACGGTCTATATCACCCTCTCCCCCTCCCCCCGTGACATGTACACAATAATGATCAATACGACACCTCATTTTGATTTGAAATTCAAAACAATATGAATTATACATTGTAACTCACAACCTATTAGGAAGCTCAAAAAAACGTTATATAGAGAGGTAGTAGCGTTTTAACTATATACACACTTCTATCGTTTATGGACTTCACCCATTTTCATCCAATCAACCAACCTAGTCAACTTGATACGCCAACATCCCACTACACACACACCACACATTCTGGGTGTTACTTTATTGCCATATCTCGCTCTCACATCGCGGCACCGCACTACCGCACCGTAAAAGACGAAACACTTTTGAATTCAGTCTATAGTATGCATGGAAGCAAAGAGCGCAGAGAGAGAGAGAGAGAGAAGAGGTGTCCCAACACACACTACTAATATGTCGCTCCACGAGACCCAGCAAAAAAGCTCCACTTGGAATTTTGACGACACACGCACATACACGGTACTTGTTATGTAATTTCATGAATTTCGTCAGCGTCATCATTAACTACAGCCGAGTCTATGACAGCTTGCTCTCTTGTTCAAATAAAATTGCTCATGGATCGAGGCCGAGGCTACATATACGAGCAAAACTGAATGTGTGTATCACACGCTGGCATTGTATCATTCTCTCTCTCTATAAGCCTGCAAAAAAAGCGACACGGGAAAGAAGCCATTTTGTTCCAGTGGCAGGAGAATCAGCAAGACCTTGATAATTTGTAGGGGTGTGCATATATATGTATATATGCGCTTTATCTCTATAGAATTTACCACCCATGCGGTATTTTTCCTTTAGGTTAGTCTCTCGCTGTCACGTTTATTGCCTCCAAACGAGAATCACTCAGGAGGATGATGGAGTAGAAGGAGACGTGTATACAAAATGAGATTACAAATCGGTTTATCAGAGAATAGCATTGAGAGCGGAGTCAGGAGCAAATGTGTTGTGAGAGTAATATAGAGACATGTAAATCAGTCGTCACTTCATGCAATATGCAAAAAAATAGCGTGGCAAATCAGATAACATCAGAAATCGGTCTCCTGCCTACATCTTTCAATGGATCGGCATGAAAATTTGCATGTCTTTGCAAGACCCCTTGTTGCATCAGCATGCAAAAGGAAAGCTAATAAAAATTTCTTACTCTTAGGTAAATCCAATTTGTAAAAAATATTGTATGCGTTCATAATTTTTATAGTCTGAGTTTATAAAAAGCTACTATTTGACTAGGCCAGGCGAGGAAGGGGGTAATGGTGTGAAAATTAGGGCTGGCAGGGGTCTTATTTGGTCACTAGTCAAAAAATTAAAAATTCCGTGTTTAATGGACCCACCTTTTCTTTGAAGATGCTACCAAGCAGTCATCGACTGCCCAGAAAAATATGAATGTTCTATATACTATCAGACATGTGCCATTCAGCAAAGTTGCTATGGAAGCTTCCCTGCATAAAATACCGCAAAATTCATTTTCTATCTTGTATCATCACTATTTACCATATTTACCATGGCAGCGTACATTTTAAAAATTGAACCCGTATTTTTTTTATAACGTATACGTGCAGAATGAGATGATTCCTGATTACAATAGGGAAGGACGGAACATGTTCATTAGGATCACATTTAGGAAGTTTTGCAAAAAAGGATGACGACAGTGCAGTAATGATAATGGTGATGATAGTAACGATAAGATATAATAATATATTGTGATGTTTTTAAAAAAGAAGATGAGACGGAAGTGATAAAAAGCGTTTTACAGCCTTGTACTATTGATGCTGGCTTTTTCCATGTTCCCCCAGTCCATCAAACACAATACGAGCGTATGTGTGTGTGTGTGTGTGGCTGTTGCTACGTGTCGATTTGTTTTCCTTATTGACAACGACGGTAGTGGTAAATGCGGGCAAATTTTTTTTACTGTGGCATTTGGCCCAGAAAAAACTGTCCTGACTTTGCATGTCGTCATCCTCCTGGTACGTAATAATAACTAATAACTCTTTAAATAAACAGTCTGGTTGCACATGTCTTTTTGCTCAGAGTAGTCGAGTAGTGCGACCTCTCTCACCACTTGTCGCCTTTTCTTTTGCAGACAAACATACCACACGGTTGTATAATATTCCATTCGACAAAAATTGTTCGTATTTTTCATAGGTGAGGATTTGGTTACACGAAAAAAATTACTGCAAACTAGCAGCCGTTTGCAGTAAGACATATTATGTGTGTGTTTCATATAACTATATAGATTGTGGGAAAATATACAAAATTATAGGCGAGTCACACAGTAGCTTCTTTGGAGGGTTGCAACTCCCCTTGTGTTTAACAATAGGTAATCATAATCAAAATTATGGGTAATATTTTCGTGACAAGGACACATCATGTGGGCAAAGCTTCTAATTTTGTACCCGGTACAGCAATATCGTTGTTAGTTAGGGAATACTTTATTTGCAAAATGAATACGACTTCATTACAGCCTCGCTTTCTTGTGCAGACGTAAAGAGAATTCGTATGATACTGTGCGGAGATGAATAATACAACACCACAAACCAGAACTAACGTGCATCCTCCTACCACATAGTTGCTATTCGTGTTCTTATTCAGGAGGACTCTCAAGCTCGATAATAAAATGTTTTCCGTTTTGACTCTGTCTTTGTCAGGGATGATCCCGATTTTCTTGATCTTTAAAAGAGACACAGTATCAAGCTAATTTTGTTTCGCTGCTGTGATAATTTCATTTTTTGCTACGTTTCTGTCATCGTAGACACCATTGGAGTAGTGGGGGTAGGCCAAGGGAAATGCACGATAATGAACTTGCTTTGTTCAAAATCATCCAGTATGCGAGAGAGCGTAATCACAAGTTGTGGTTTCGCGTGGAACGACACATATTGTTAGGGGGTTTCAGTAGGGAGATTCAAGAAACAGCGAGATTACAGTCTTATTGAGAGGTATAGATATAGAAGTGTGTGTGTGTGGCGGTGTGTACATTTTTCTTTTACACGGCATGCCAACATATACTACCGCTGAGAATCGTCATTATTCTTACCATTTTTGGCGTTTGCAGTGGCTTAGCTATTATTTTCCAAGGAGAACGATTTATTGTCTTAAAATTACAACTATTTGCACAGTCTAGACTGGTCTCTGTTGTTTGCGCTGCAAAACGGCCATTATTCCATTGCCCTCTCCTGTTTCGAGTTGAAGGCTAAAGTGTAGTTGACGTTCTCTCTTGTTAATACTTTGCTCGGTATTATATAAGATTTCAGCTCTCCGTAGTCCGTAAAAAATGTCCAGGTTAGTCCTTGCATGATCTGAGGTTGAAGTCAATTGACATTGAATTTGACTGCTTCTTTCAATACCAAATGGACTTGTAAGTTACAACATTATTTGTCAATTGACCAATAGCAATTCAGCTCGAATACTTTTTTATTTCAATTAAGAAGGAATAGTGGAATTAAATAAGTTTTTAATTGACGTCAATTAGTTCTGTTATTTTTCATAAAATACTATTGCTACTCAATTATCCTTGCCTGTGCAAAAATGGAAAATATTCCTTATTTGAGTACCTCATTTTAGAACGAATCAACACAATCACCCACAGCAATTTTGTTATCAATCCCTCATCCAGAATCAGATTGAGGCAGAATCGATCAGCATCAAAACAAAGTAAAAATAAACACATATAACGTTAAATATTTTGCAACTTGTTTAGACCATCGCTGTAGCAAAATACATACGTAGTCTTCCCACCAAAAGATTCCATTAGGTAAGTGACCAGTGGAAAAATTGTGGAAAGGAAAAGCATCCTATCCAACTCCTATCTACCTATCAGTTATAATAATGTTGGTTACTAGGAAAGTTTCTACTCAAGTGGGTAACCCAGAAAATGGCATAATGTGCATGGTAACAAGAATAACATTTTAGCATTTGATGGGCACTGCATATATTATATGGATATAGACAAAGTTTCATCCTTGCCGATTTTATACTATGCAAATCGGTAGCTGTTGTTGGTAGTTGGTTGTTTCTCACGTGAATCAGCATTAAGCTTGTCGTTTTTAATAGCTCTTATCATATATCATATGAGAGTATATGACACTAGGCTAAAATTACTCATCCACACAATCTGTCTTTGGGTTTTTCACCACATGAGAAAAAAAAACTTTTTTTGTCTGTCGTAAGCACATGCATTTTTTTTTATAAATAAAACGTCCGAGAGACATATGGTAGTAGTCTCACTTGGTGGAAGGATTTTGTGGAAAGCAGAAACTCGCGTAGTACGTACGTACAATAATGCTGGTTTTCTACAATTTTAAGAGCGTTGTTGAATTTTATAACTTTTAGAGTAATATTTTTAAGGACTATTTTATCCGTTCTTAGGTACAAGATAATTTTGTGTAAATTTTTTTATTGTTGTGGTTTTCTGTTTAGTGCGCTTGCAATCAACCCCGTAACAAGGCACTAGCAACCACTACAGCAAATAGGATTGACGTGTTCAAAATTACTCCTTACTACTATCACTTCCTTTTCTGGCAAGAGCAGTCGTCTACAAAAATATAGTTTATTCCTTTTCATCTTCTCTGACATCATCGCATTACTCCAGTCAGCGTTGAGGGTGTAGAAATTAGAGCAGCGTGGAAGGGGAAAGGCTTTGACCAAACATGGCTCACGATCTTGACAAGTATTACAACACCTGCATGCAGCTTGTGGAACAAGCTTCAGAGGTAAAGTAGACTCAACATGCAAAGCATTCGTAGGCAAAAATATTTTTATAATTTTTTTTACGAATTTTCCTCTCCTCTTCACTAGGTCATCAACAAAGCGTTTTTAAAAGCAAAAAAAGTGGAAACAAAAAGCTGTGATATTGACCTCGTAACGGAAACCGACAAGGAAGTGGAAGTTTTACTGATAGATGGACTGAAAAGAGCGTTTCCCGACCACAAGTAAGTTATTCTGCTACTAGAGAGAGCCGGCGTTCGCATGTAACGGTGGAGGATGCCAAAACGGATGCCACTGTTGAACCTAGTAAAGATACAAGGGAGTACGTGTTCCACATGATGTATAAAATATTTTTTATTGTCACGTGACTTGTCGCTGCTAATTGAGAAGAAACCGGTTATTGGAATCATTTGTAATCCGATTCTGAAGATGATGTACACAGCGAGAGCGGGACAAGGGGCATTTTTGAATGGGGATAAGATCCGTGTATCAGGGATAACAGGTAAGCAATTAGTTAATTGATCTTGGTCCTCTGCCTATTTTCGTGACAATTCCATATTTAACATTTTTTTTTGTTTTTTTCCCTCAGAATTGAGCAAAGCGTTAATTTGTACGGAATGTGGCACCAACAATGACCCAGAGCGACGCCGAGTAGTTGTCAAGAATTTAACAGCGATGATTGACAAATGCCACGGGTACGTTATAAACCAACAATACAACCTTCCAGTCTTTGGCAAATCAAAGTTGTTTTAGCTTTGAATTATGTCGAGGATTGATGGTCTTGAACTTGCCAAATTGATTCCCATGTCATTTGTCCACGAAATAAAAATTCACCCGGGGAAAGCTACAACTTTACCTTGTCCTGTATTTTCGTTACTGTGTCTCTATGACGTTATATATCTTCTATTTCACAGCCTCCGACAATTAGGTACTTGTTGTTGTGCAATGGCGTTTGTGGCTTCCGGTGGAGCGGACGCATTCTGCCATATGGGTATACACGCCTGGGATGTTGCCGCAGGCCAGCTTATAATTGAAGAGGCAGGCGGTTTTCTCTGTGATTACGGAGGTTGGCCTTGAAAATTTTTAATTCTAAATGTGTGTTTCGCGTAAACTTGTTGCAAAAATCACAAGGAAAATGGAAACTGCTATCTTATCAAAACAATAACAACAACAAAAACAAATGACATGGGGAATATTTGGTGGAATAGATAACGTCCCTCGTTCATTTTTAGTTTTCGACTAAAATTTCTCTTTCTAACTGCTTGTTATAGAACTCGTAGCTTAGGTTCAGCCGCCATGAACATGGCCAGTGTGGCGAATGGCGGGTTTGATGGCTATTTTGAATTTGGTCTTCACGCGTGGGATATGGCAGCAGGAGATTTAATTATCATAGAGGCTGGTGGAGTAGTGTATGATATAACCGGTAAATAACTGTGTACATTTTCTCAAGCCATGCCACATTTTCTTAGACTCCTTGCATAATAGCTTGCCTACAAAAATTCAATAGAAAAATAAATATTACCATAATATTTCGTTGTTTTCTTTTCCATTTTCCTTTTGCTTATGCCGAGTTATGTCCCGTAATTAATTCCCTTCATTTGTGTATTATGTTCTCGGGTTTTCCTCAATATTACTTTCTTTGCAGGTGGGCCATTTGACGTGCTGAGCCGGCGTGTTGTTTGTGCTTCCTCAGAAGCTTTAGCTAAAGAGATTGCAGGTCTTCTCGAATATGTCGAGCTGGAGCGAGACTGAACTCGATAAAACTGGACCGGAGGAGCTAAAATATTATATATTATTGTACATATATAAAGGAACGTTCAACTTTCTTCCTACACTCGTCATTCGTCACACACACACACACACACACACTTGAATAATTATACTTACATATATTATACTATACATACAGTTATACGGTTACGGTCTCAAATAATGATTCTTTTTCGTCGTCGTATATGTGTGCTAGTGTATATAAACCTAGTTAAAAATAGCAGTTGTTTGTGTGAATTATCCACTTTATTCAGCACACCTTTGTCCGATCTACTTTGGACAGGTGTGTGGCGTGGGTGGTGGCATTGTGAAAAATTTTGTTTAAAACTTTTTTGTGATTTTTTTTCGTCTGCATTCCATAATATTTTATCTTTTACTTATTTACACGGAAAATACACGATAATATCTTTGTAATGTGTGTAAAAACTCATGTACAGTGTACATAAATTTGAACGGTGAATGTGGAACAATTATAGAGTAGACTTACAACATAATTTAAAAATTATCCTTATTCTTATTATGATTATTAATTAAATAATATCATTGTACGATGTACATTTTAGGTACGATAGGTAGGATCTAAGACAAAATTTGCATAAATGCGCCAAAAAGCACGATTGTGATTTCCGATTGTAAAAAGTAACGGGGTACACCACCCCGTTTGTAAAAACTTAACTGTTAATTAGATAAACTTTCTCTTTCAAACTTTCATGCTTTCTTTCTCTCTAATATTCTCTCTCTTTCTATTTTTACGCTGTAGGCTGTACGCATGAATGAGGATAGTTACCAGTAAAAGAGTACTAGTTAAATTAAAATACGGAAACTAAGATGTAAACACGTAATTGTATTTAGGACGTACTACTGTTATCTAAATGATAAGGAAATGTACAAAATGTACAGCGCGCTAAATATATTGTACCTAAAACGATAGTAGACAAATGTTATCTCTCTCTCTCTTTCTCTGGTAAACTTTCAATCTGCTTTGTTGTGCTTGTCATTATTATTGTCCGCAGTGGAAAAATGCCGACATAAAATTGTACTTTACAACAGCAGCAGTTAGCATCAAATCTTCGTTTACTAGAAACTAGAGGCCGCTTTCTTCTTTCCCTCTGTCGTCGCCTCATTCTCGTTTAAAAAAATAATGTAGCCATTTTAATTTTTTCCCGCCAGTTTCCACTTTTCCCCCACAAACTATTTAACCCTCTCTATGTAAATAGTCTTTATATACGAATAGAGACGCTACTACTGTGTATTATCGTGTCGTGTAAATAGTATTCTACTTTTTTTTTGCTCTAAAATATTCACGCCAGTTGAGCATTTAATTTTAATGGGTCTTCATACTGTGTCGACGACATCCATATTGTGTATTATGTATATAATATAAATATGGTATGCGTACATAGCCAAGTGTATATAGGGGGAATATTATTGTAAAATATTTAAAAATCAATATTACTGAATATATTATCATTGTACTACATATAGATTTACCGTTACATACACACACCACCGGAATTATTATCCTATAATACTACATATATATTTACAATATTTATCAACGTCGGTTTTGAGTTATTTGTACATGGAGAAGGAGCCAACGCAAAGAATTGTATTGTCTTGTGTGCATATTATTGTATGCGGCCGTGCCGGAGTAATAAATTTGGGATAGGTAGTGCCACTAAAATGTAATGCTGATATCGTCCTATAGGTAGCGGTGGTAGCGATTAAAACGTAATGTGTAGTGGAATTCTACCTTGCACTCTCTCTTAAACCTTCCGACGGGAGGGGGTAAGGGGGAGGGGGGAGGAATTCTGGTTTTAATTTCAACAAGAGGAAAAAACATTAGACTTTTATTGTGGTACATTTTGCCTTGTCTACACCATTCGTTCGAATAAAAAAAAATTTATTTTCACTTGATGATACACGGTTATCTTGTAATAGTGTCTTATCTTTCTTTATAACTGCCGTAGTAGAAAACCACATTGTATTGTTTGTAATCGAAGGAAAAAGAACATAACTGTTGTAAAAAAAATTATGGATAAAAAAATAATAAATTTTGTTTCAATAATTAATACAAATGGGGAGTGCAGCAAAAAGCTTTTTGCCAATATTTTTTGAGCAGGGCAGTCATCATCATCGTCATCATCATCGTAAAGTTGATACAAACATACTGGATTTTTGGCGTGTATACGGCAACTACGTTTCACAGGAGAAATAGAAAAAAAATGCGAATAAACATGGGGTATTTTGCTTGATCCGTCAATTTTTTAAGTGGACGCAATTCCTGGTATGCTGTTGCGAAATAGCGAAAATTCCAAGGTCGACAGTTGACACAAAAGTAGGGAATTGAGCGTCGTATAAGCGTGTGTGTATATATAGACGCTACATTAAATTAAATGAATGCAGAAGGCTGCTGCTACATGGATTTGTTTCTCGCTGATTATTTTTCTCCGTTGAAAATCATTCCTTCCAAAATTCCATCGTACACCACCAACTGTCAGTTTTTAATTAACGAGAGAAACTACACGTCGTGACTCCGCATTCATTAGATTTCAGCACGATCGAGGAAAATCTATCACAGGATTGTTTCATCATTTGGAGCATTTCTCAGAACTTGATCATTATCATACGCTCGGATAGGTATGATACAGCATCTTTGGGAGAAATGATGGAAGGCTGCAATCGTGTGTATGTGTGATAAATATAGAAAGCATAACAAATGAACACGACATCATAAATCTCTCTCCTTTTGTAGCGTACCACCCAAGATGCTGTGCACATTTCAAGCAACTCCATTTTGGCTAGGTCAGCAGCCTATTCCCCAAACTTCTAGGGACGCCAAAAGTCACTGGGGTGTACTGCGAGCAGGATGATGACTACTGCAACACTACTTGTTTTTTAGGAATATATTTTTATGCCCTTCAAGTTTCAATAAAAATAAAAATTCAAGCTTGTCTCTCCAACTTTTCTTTTAATTAAAATTTCCCCCTTCTTGTCTATAGCAGAAGCAGAAGGCATAATTTGCTGCTTTGTTTCAAATCCGGTAATTTCCGGTTTTTGGATTCCAATCGACTTATGTACACTTTCCGTTTAAAAGTGTATTTGTTGCAAAAAATTTTCCTTTAAAGTAGGTAGATATTTTAATTTGGAAATCAATACTAAACCGTGTCAATTCGTGTATCGTGAATTCGATGTAGTTTCCATTTCCTGGGCGTATTGTCCACACATGTGCCGTCGGAAAATAAGGCAATCTTGCGTTTTTAATTAAAATTCCCCAACGTCGTGCTTTTAAGGGAAGGACCCACATGACTGACATCACGGATTACTTGCACCACTTGGTGACTTGGCGATTGGTTGCAACATGCGAGCATTTATTTATGCATTTCAACATTTTAATTTAGCCATACCAGTCGCGTTTGACTTCAGAGAGAGAGCAGAGCAGAGGAACCAATTTTTATCTTTATCTCTTTAAACATATCTTTGTACTTCCAGATACAAACTTGTCACTTGTAATGAGTCCCCAATTTTTTGGTAAGGATCACATTACATCTCTTTAAAATATCCCCAAACAATATTGCGTTCGACACATTAAAGATCGAACCTGCCAGCTTTTAAAACTAGATAATTTAGCGCAAACCTCCAAGCCCCGCCGCAGCAAGGCAGGCAGTAGAGAGATGAGAAAATGAATTGAAAAAATAGGAGAGACTCCAAAGTGATTCGTTCACACAATTTCATTTAATTTCAACGTCCTCCTAATCCGCACAACGTTACACAATGCAAACTTGCCTTCACAAGGAAATGTGAACAGGATATCATCATCATGATAGACTTGAGTGGTGGAATCCACCCGCTCAAGGATTCTCTTTGTCTTTGTAGTTTCGTTACATTCAGCAAACAATACCCACCAAAGCGTAAAACACCACATTTGCTGGCACAAAAGACGCACAGGAAAAAGGACAGAGAGAGAGAGAGGGAGAGAGAGAGACTAATATAACGACAGCAAGTAAGAGCCTCTCATCTCATCCTATCATTCCCATTTGTATGGCGCTGATATAATATAAACTTGAGAGTGGAACCAGTCAAATAGTAGGGCACTCTCTCTCTCTCTCTCTCTCTTTCCCAAGTCAGGGAAGATAAGCCAAAGCCGTTGTGTAGAAAAAAGCTGCAATTTACTCACAACATTCATCTGTTTTGTCAACTCAATTCCATTTTACGGTTTACGATTGTACATCATCATCGTCGTCGTCCGCACCAAAGCTTTAGAGCAGCAGCAGTAGTAGTAGTAGTAGCAGTCAGCAACTGTGACAACAACGCAAACAAAAATCAAATGGAAAATCCACCTCTTTTTTTGCAAAAACCACACAGCAAATGTACATGATTAAATCAAAGCACACATTGAGGCGAATTTCAGAGAGAAGTAAAAGTATTTACAGGGAGAGAGAGAGAGTCTGTGTGTGTGAGTGAGTGAGTGTCTATATGGTTGACTAGACACAGTTTTCTGCTTTTTGTAATGTGCTACTCCCTTTTACTTGAATGCCGCTCTGCTGCTGCTGCTGACTAGTGTAACCATCTGGGAAGAACGTCACAGCAGGGAAATAGACGTTATCATGATCAAAATCCTTTGTTGCTAGACGTAGTTGTGTTATGTCTTATGTGGGGAAGGGAAGATGTGGAGAATTTAACAAAATTTTACAAATTTACGACAGCAAAAGGACGAGCGTACAGGTTTGTTTGTAGAAGCCTCTTGACGCGGTCCTTTCTTCTGTAAAAGTGCAAACAGAGAGGAGCTCTGACAAAAAACGTAAAACCAATGATATGTATTTCGCGTTTTTATTTCAATAAGCCAGTTAAGTTTGCCAGGGAAGGAAAGGCAAATATTAAACAAGGGAAAAGTACACACAGAAATCCGGTAAACTCACTTGTATGGCTTTACTGTAGCTGGTATAGCTCTCTGTATCTGTGTAGGCTCATCTATGACAATCGCAAGCGGTTATAGCTATACGGGCAGTCATATAAGCTATATAAGAGCTCTATGCACATTTTTGTAATGTGTGTAGACTTTTTGGTAAAATTGTTTTAATCCCAGCATAACATGGAAGTGATAAAAGTAATGTTTGCTCTTGGATGACAGTTACGTAGCTAAAAAAAGTGATGTGAAGTTTTTGTAGTGAAATGAGTATGCAGAAAGTAGCAAAAATTATGCACTAGCAGAAAAAAATAGGTTGTTGCCATGACGTTGAAGGAAAGTGATATGATGCGATGATGTCTTTGGAGAAGGGAGGCGCTGTGTGGAACACCGAGCACGATAGTAGCATTGCATAGGGTAACTGCGCTGTTGTTGTGTGAAAAGATCACGTGATCATTTTTAGTAATATTCCGCTATACATTAATTAATATGTTTTCTTCATTGACACTTTGAAATGGCAGCAGTCGCTGGGATTGTAGATATGCATTTGAGAGCAATTAACTTGAAATTGATGCGAGGTGCTCCAGCAATAAAGCTGGACAAATTCACATTTTGAGGACTTGTGAAGTATTAAGCCAGGACTAAATTATGTTGCACTCAAGCGTAAAACTGTAATAAAATTTTTAATGGCAGCAGTTAAGATAAATAATCCATGCAGTAGAGAGAATACTCGACATTTTGGTGAGACGTTCTTGACTTGATGTATCTGATGGAATGGACGTTGCTAAAGCTATAAAAGTTTTCCTTTTGAGATTTAACCAATTTACAGAAACATGATATTCTACAGCCCAGGAACAACTTCATTGAGAGGAGAATTGCAGAAACAAAACTGAAATGAGCATATGTGTGAATAATGTTAACATTCAGTGACAAAACAAACAAAAGTACAAACTGGCACACAAACAAACGGCTTTTCTTGGAAGCATTTAAGACTGTCAGTTTATCTTATAGGTGGTGCTATGACGGCACGACGTCTCAATTCCCCAGGGGAGTTTCCTTTTAAAGAGTGAAATATGTAAATAAAGTAATATTAAATATTAAAATATGCCGTTGTGTAACTCCAACCAAAAACAATTTGCTGCAACTCATACATTTTTATTATTTGTACAACTGCTTCACGCCAAAGGTTTATCATCCAGAGATGCTACACTTTCTACTTTTGTAACTCCAACAAAATATTTCCACCAAGTTATTATTAGTTTTATTTTAAAAGGAATTTTTAGGTTGGGGTAAGCCATATTTCTGTAAGTGCGACTTTACTCCATAATTGCATTGGAGTGAGGCAGAATCAACGCAGATGGAAATATGTCGTTGTGTCAGAACCCTTCTTTAGCGTAGTGTTGTCTGTTTAATTGATTTTACCAGAGTCAATTATAGTGATGGTAAAATGTAATTATATTGTATTGTAATACATCATGTAAGCCCTATGACTTCAAAATTTTGCATGGTTTTGTGCTGTTCTCCTCCAGTCGAGTCAAAGGAAAAAAATACACGTGGAGCCGTCTCTCGTCGAAACAAGTCCAAGTCCAGTTACCATTTAAGATCGTTTATTTATTTCTATAGAACGTGAATTTGATTTCTTTCTATTGCAAACCTTCCCTGTCGTCACATTGACAATAACAGTGTAATGTGCTGTGCATGTACAGTTTTCTCTGAATGATAACCTGTCCCTATCAACTCTCTCTCACTCTCTCTCTCTCCAGTTAATGCTATAAAGTCAGTATAAAACACACGAGCGTATGATGATAACTGCTAAGGACATCGAGTATCCCCTGTACTGTACTTACAAGGACTTACACTGTCCTAAGCCCATTTTCAAGTCAACGTCAGCCTGCGCCATCATTGCACCATTTCCCCCCTTTTCCTCTTTTTTTTCAAGAAAGACAGAAAATGAAATCTAGACTCTTCCCATTCCGACTTACAGACTTCTACAAGCTGCTGCCGATCAGACACTTAAGTGTATCGTCCTACACGGACGAAATGGGAATTGACCCCGGATTAGATTAGTCTACTCGTTTTTACCCTTCTATCCATTCAGCTCCTATAATTTCCCTGGTCGGCTTCCACAGTGAAATGCCGTTGCATTATAGGGAATCGTTTGTAAGTATATCTCCGCCAAGTTGTCGTGCTGTCTTCATGTGTCACAATCACGAGGAAAACACAATCAAGCGCCATCCATTATTTGCTGTTGCGCGCACATATAATAGAAAGCAACATGCAGATAAAAATGTATGTATGTTTATAAATACAAAAAAGACGGAGAAATGAACAACAACACATGATATTGGAAAGAAAGGAACGGAGATGTTGAAAAAATGTAATTCATCTTGTTGATATATTATGTATCCCTTCAACTTGAGTCGTATTACTCCATGTAGCATCAATACTGGCGCTTCTCTCTCGAACGAATGCCGCGCCATGGATGTTGTTACCATATTATCATCGTCATCATCATCATCCCCATTCCCCTTGCTGCTACCCTGCGTGTGTATTTCGGATTCCCAGTGTTCCACTTCCAATAAGTTACCCGACGAATAAAAGATGGAAACAAAGTAAAAAAAAGCCGCTTTCATTTTTCTCTGGTCTCACTCGCTGCAGAATTCAGCCAATTTTGAATACAGTGCATTCTTCCTTCTTATTTTGCCGCAGCAGCAGTAGTAGTATTGCACAATTTTGTTTCAGTCAACAAGATAGCGAGTACATTTTTCGTTGGTTGCTGCAGAGGAAAATAGAAATGGGGAGATCTCCCACGATGATATTTATCTGGCGAGCCAATTAAATTATAATAATTACACATTTCTGCATTCTCTTTTAAATTCATCAAGCAACAGAAGCTTCACTCCTTCTGTTTCAAGAAACTCAACTTCGTCCTTCTTTGCAGGAGTAGCGCGTTTGTTGCTCAAAGAATCTCCTTCTGAAGTAAAACGGAAGGAATATTTGTTTTGTCTCTCTCCATTTTATTTCTCGGGTGTTCATCTGTTCATTTGTACGCACCACACAACGTTTTCTATCCTTTTTTCAATTTAATACAGCTTTACATTGTTCTCGCTTGGTAGTGAGGAAGACTCTTTTCCTACATTTTCCTCTATTGAGCCATTCTGTCTGTAATTGCCACCCTTTTATTATTCGACTATTTATTCTCAAAATGTGAATTCAGTTTCATTTAATCGTCTAGCTTACAAAACACAATGGTTATAATGGCTTGTAGCAAAAATGTCATCAAGCTGACATGTAGCAAAGTGGCGAAGCAAAGTCGTAAACACTATTGAATGTCTCGCTCGCATCAACTAATTTGAATTAGGTTTATACATCAACCCCGTCGTTACAGCCCCCGGTTAAACTGCTAGACACATAGTTGTTGAAGGTGAAACAAGATATAGCTACCAATCGGCGAAAACAGAATTTAAAAATTATTTCCCTTCTTGATATATCGTGAGTAACGGACAGACAGACGGACGGAGGGACCCCATAAAGATTTTAAGTGACTTCGTCCCAAAATAATGATGATACCTATTATTCCTATTGATACTATCAGTACTAATACAAAACGTAAGGCTGATGGTGACGTCTTAAATTTAAGAGTTTGGCACCGACTCTCTAATTTCGTTGTCTTGTAAAAGGGACAGTCCCAGGAGTTTCGCTCAATAGTCCTTACGAGAATGTGAATTGCATACGAAAAAGAAATTAGTGTTTTGTTATGTCTAATAGGTCTAGCGTCTCTCATCATCAGGAGGAGCGTATCCCAACACGACCGTGATGATGTTGATGATGATGATCACATTGATGATGGTGATATTAATGTTGATCTACTGCGACTGCTATAACACATTTTTTTTTATTTCTAAGGTTACATGTGTAGCAATAATATGTTTGAGAGTCTTACGATTACGACGCATTATTAGAGAAGAACGATGATTATTATTGAATTTGGACTTTACTTTATCTCTCTCCCTCTCTCTCGCTTTATCCTCGTTAAGATATGCTGAATTTTCAGTAAATCTTCGTGAGAGAACGGAACGAGGAAAAGATTTGAGCTTATTTTTATCCTCTCTCCGTCTGTAAATGCTGACAGAATCTTTCTCTCTCTCTCTCTCTCTCTCTCTCTCTCTTTCTATCGAAGCCAATCTACTTAAACTACGTGTGCACATGTACAACAGGAAAAAATACAGGAAAAGGAGGGAGAGAGAGAATGAGAAATGATACAGTTGCATATATATACTCTTACGGTTCCTCCTGGTTTATAATATGTAATCTCATAAGACACACACACACACATACACACAACACCCATACGTGTTGTCTGGTGGAAATGTAATACTTTGTGTGTAGTTTCCACAAGAAAATAATATCCAATTCTGAGTCAGTTGTGCATGCATGCATGCATGCTTGCCTGCTTTGGTTGTCGACGTGCCGTTTCTTTTTCGGAAACCGTCTTTGCTCGCAGGGGTGAGTCAGACAAGAGGTTAATTCATTTGTCGTTCTCCTCACAGTTCAATAAAATTAAAAGGAATACGTACACACAGGCACACACACACACACATACACATGTCAGCAGAAGACTGATATAAGAAGACGCGAACGTAGAATTTTACGTGATTATGGATTGCTGCGCGCGAGGAAGCGTAAATAGCGAGGCAGGCATCAATATTCAACATTCGTCAAAGAGAAAGAGACATGAAGATTTGGGAAAAACTTTTTTCTGGAAGCTTACGCAACCAAATGAGCGGAATACAATTTGCTACGCCCGGATTTTGTGCGACAACAGCACACAACGACGGCGGAATAACGTTTACACTCTGGTAAATGCGTCTGTCTAACGGTATTGACATGGAAGGCTCTGTGTGTTCTCAAGCAACTTTGGAGGGGGGGGGAGAATGAGAGAAAAAGTCCACGAGACGAGGCTATGCAATTCCTTATTCCCCAAAATAATAAACTATCTACGATTTTCATTCCCGCGTAGCACCCCCTATACCATAACTATTTTCACGCCTAATCTTAATTTTATTGATTTACGTATTATCATAATTTATTATTAAACTTAAACAAGAAGTTAGCTAGATCTCCCCTTTCTTTTGATTAGACCAAGTTTCTCCCAAATCTCGCATTCTCTCCTTCTCTCTCGCCATTTTCCGCAGTTGCAGCATAAGGCATCCTGGTACTGTAGAGCACACAACCCATATACCTCGTCTATCAGAGTCTGTAGTACAAATGTGCTATAAAACACGCACAAAACCGTGCGTGGTTAGCATAATGTGTTGGTAAATAACAATGGTTCCTCCTTTGGACCTCTTTTCTTAAGAAATACTGAAATCCCAAAGGCTCTGCCTTGTATTTGCGGAGGTCTTATCATCCTTTCCTATAAAAAGTCATCATCATCATCATCGTCATCACCGTCCTCTTATCTCACACACGTAACGGCTACAATGCGGGTTTCCTATTATGGTCATCATTCATAACGTAATGTACGTTTTTTTCTCCCATAAAATCCCATACTGCACCACCATCACTGCTGCTGCTGTGTGCTGGTGCTCCTGCTCCTGCGACATGTTCCTAACGCGTAGTATGGCTAATCGGGATGTTTATATTCATTACTCTTAACATCCATTTTTGCCATGAGCAAAGCTCTCCACTCTCCTTTACTGCAACTAACTTCCACCTTTTTTTTAGTCCTGTTGCAGTATAATGTGTCGTAAATATGAGGCAAGTAGCTGTGTGTGAGCTACTCTAGCATTCTCATAAAAATAAACCTTTCTTTCTTCTGCTGAATGACGACGCTCATGATGATGATGGCGATGGCAGCAGCAGCAGCAACTTCTTTAGCAGCAGCTGCTCCTGTTATTATAGCTTGACCGTCTGCCTATTCTGCAATGTCGTCGTCGTCATCGTCGTCGTTATAAGTCGTGTAAGTTTATATAACCAAAAATATTCTCCAGGGCAAAAAGCCTGTACATGCTCACTCACACTCAAATCCATTCAACCAACAAACTTTTCTTCAGATTAGATTACACTCGTGTGCTTCTTGTAAGGGAACGTGTATTTTCCTTAGAAAATTCTTGGAATGTGTGTGTGTGTGCCTCTCTCTCTTTGTGTGTATGTGAATATGCACCTACGTGTGAGTTGAACCGAAACTATTTTTGATAGTGGGATATTGTTATTATTAGAAGTAATAGCTCAAAGATGGCAAAGTCAGGCACACGACCAACAAGCTCCTATTATTGCTTCTGTTATTGCTACTCTCTGCTTTCATAAAAGGAAAAAAGACAAAGGGATTTTCAGAATTCATATGCCAGCATTATATTGCTTCTCATCGTGATGCTCCAACAGGGAGAAATCGCAGTGTACTAGTTAGAATATATAATAGATACACATTTATATTGATGAGTTGCTTGCAAAAATACCAGTTAACTCCCTGCAAGTAAGTAATATCTGCATTTTAGTACAGCGGCGCACAATACCACATAGACCAGTGCCAAGATTATTTGCATGTACGGCACATAGCATCCGTGGTGCAAGCTGTCAATGAAGGAGACAGGTAGGAGATACAAATACTGACGTGTGTT
>JAHZNE010004237.1:0-10183 GCA_027744055.1 Callyntrura sp. NNG-2020
TGCCAGTTTGGATTTACTGAAGGCCTATTAACCAAATTAGTCAAATTCTTGGCGCAGTACGGTGAGAGTGTGACACGGCTGTCTGTTAAGTTTAGCTTGGGAACACTGGATCATGACCATGGAGACAACAACTTGTTACCATTAACAGTTTCAATGCCCCTGTCTAATATTAAGTTGATAAGGCTGGAGCTTGCAGAAAATGAGGATCCTACTGCCGCATTTTTATTACAACGAATTTTCACACAAAGTCAGCACTTAGAGACTGTCGTACTATCCTACAACCGAAGTTTATTTTTATTTGCCAGGCAGTATGAATTTAAAATTCCTCAATTGCCACAATCTTGCAAAAAGATCCAGCTTGATGTTAAGCTGACTTGTGAACAATTGGAAATTATGCTTTTCCGGAACGCATTACCTTACTTATCCGAAATAGAACTTAACGCTGTTCCAGATGCGAGTGAGGATTGCAGTGATCTCGTTTTTAGAATTTTGGAGCGATTGCGGTTACAACTGCGAAAAATAACTTTCGGTTGGAATTACTTGGGGTCGGAGGAAGAAACATTTAACTTGAAATTTCCGGTGATGACCAAGCTCAAATATTTATACGTTAGTAACCCTAAATACGTATGGTCGGAAAACTGGCGAGGACTGGAGCAGTGTTTCCCGAAAGTAGATACCATATCTTTATGTTCGCATACTACCCGCATGTTATTAAACTGGTTCGAAAATTCTCATCTTGATTCGGTTACGAAAGTCGTACTGGAAGTTCGGAAACCCAGCTCGGACCTTCCATTAACTGCCCAATTAATCCGGCAATTGCGTACAACATTTCGTTATGTTGTGAACTTAACGTTGGATTTGAGAGGCCCATGTTATCCATTCGCCATTCAAGGCATTTTTCAAGAAATGGTACAACTAAAAAAACTGAATTTACGACTTGGAACGATAGAATCTGTGATTGAGCCAGAGTTTTGGGACGCAATTTTTCTGGGGGTAACAACACAATTTGTGGCCAGTTTGCGATCATTTCCCACCCAATGGAATACCATTCAAATGGATGACCATTGGAAACGTAGTTTATCTATCTTTAATTTGCCAGGTAATTTTAATGGAACAATTGTACTTATATTTACAAGCGGTAGTAACAATTTCCAAAGTGTTCTATAACGGCTGGTTTAACTATATATATATTTTTTAGAATTGAATACGTTGACACTCCGTACGGACTACGATGCTCTTTCACAAATTTCAGACGTCACATTTAGATTTGGCTTCCTGTGCATGCCACACCTACAAGAAATAAATTTGGAGGGAGATTTTCAAGTAACGGCTTACTATGAAATATATTTTACGACACGCGGCATGGAAACGGAGTGGAAAAATCAAGCTCGTAAATTAAACAGAACTTAACTGGTGCTTGTTTCGTAAGAGCACATTTATGCTCTACATGTGGTATTAATTTCACAAGACTGATACTGTCAAAAATAACGATTAGTTATGATTTCAATTTAAGTGTACTCTACAATATTTGTTTTAAGCGTTGCTTTGTTTGAACTTCTAGAAATAATTTTTTTTATTAATTTGCTGCTGCTACGCAGCTCTGTAGGTTATGATTTTGCAGATTAATTCCAAAAGTAGTTGTACAATCTAACATAGTATAAAAATGTTGTAATGTTAATGTGTTGGATCCGCCTTCTCACTCCTAGTTTCCGACATTTTTAATATATTTTCACTTATTGTGAAACGAACAGTTCCTCCTCCGTTGTTTTATTCAACAAAGATATAACAATGTCAAAATTTTTGTAATTGATTTTATATACTATTATATCAAAATTTCAAAACTAAATTATGGATAATTCTTTGCCATCAATGATGTCAACAAGTTATGCTTACTTGCATTTGTATTATAAACACCGATGCAATATGTAATTTTACATGCGTATAAATGTTATTCTCCCTAATTTAGGAATCATCATGGCTCCATAATTTTTAGATATGTAACTAAGCAACATGTATTTGTTTAAGGTGTCTACATTATTTAAGAATATTTTTGATCTAACTAATTGAATTTTATTTATTAGCACTTTGTTATGAAATGTACATTATAAATTCACATATTTATAAAAAATCTTTTATATTTCCTACTGAATCATTAACATAAAGCTTTCACTTTAAGTGTGGAGAATTTCTTCAACCCATATTTTATTTGGGGTATCAATAAGCGGCAAAGGTCTCGCGCATGAAGCACTACATACCTTGGTGTACTTCTTTATAATACAGCAGATTTTTGTTGTCACATCGTACTCCTGCTACGGCCCGGATGCTGAAGCCTTTTTTCATGAGGAATTCCCATTACTTTGGCGCACTTCGGCTCGATCTACACCAAACAGACACACATAAAGACATTAGTGAACACGTGTTAGATCACTGGAGTGGTTTTCTGTCATGTAAGCACAAAACCGATTTATTTAATCACCCTGGTGGAGTGTAAGGAGCACATATTGTTTCTTGGTACCCTATTTACATGTAAAGTTTAAAAATTGCAAGGCACGGGGCCATGACTACATGCCTGAATTTGCACACAACTTTACTAGCATTTTAATCCGCACATGCCAATTGTATTATTTTCATTTACTTCGGATTTTTAAACGGCGACGTGTGCCAGTGGTGCATACCACAATATTACGTAATTTACAATATAATTTTTGAAGTTAAAATCAAACATCGAATTTAAGAACGTGTTTCCTTTTGCCAAAACCACTATCCGAACTGTACCATTATATTTGTTTAAAAGCCCAGTTTCTCGGCTCCAATATTGTGGAAAGCAATTTGTAGAAACAACGATTTTAGGAGAGACTGTCCGGGGTTTTCTAATGAGTTCCTTTTTATTAGGCTTTCAAAGGTTTACTATCTTGCATTTCTCCCCGCACCAACAGGTTGTCCTGGATTTTCATTTATTTCTATTTATATTGTAGTAAAATGCATAGAGATCATTCTGTATATAACGTTTTATTGACTTTTTACATTCGGATCGATTTTACATTTTTACTGAGGGTCGTATCTTGACACTTGTACAAAAAAACTACTGTAGGAATTAAGTTGTTCTGAAAACAAATCTTCATCGTGCTCCACGACAATGATGAAGATGAAATCAAAATCTGAAAAGCGCATAGTATATCTTCAAAATGTCAGGATTCCGAATATGCAAATTTCATGTACCATATTATCTCGTGTTTCAAGCTATTCTCATTTGAAAAAATTATTCCCACTTAAAGTGAACGCTTTAAGGAATTGCTCTATAATGAGGTTAATAATATTTAGTTTTTCTGTTTAACGTGTTATTACTAACGATAAATTAAATAAACAACGGATACTCAGCCACAGAACCATATACGGCTTGAAACTCTCAATTAAATAGCTATCTCGGTTAAGCCTACCTTTGAGTGAGATTGTCTCCCGTTTCCTCAGTTTTTGTCGGCATTATTCCATTTCGTTTATAATAGTTGCCTGATTTCATCCTTTGATTGGGGACAAATTTATACCGCTGCAACATAATAGTTTCGCAAACGAGTTTAAAAAACAAGCATACAGTCCACGCATACACCAAGCAGTATTACCCCCTGAATTTGACAAAGAAGCAGAAGCCAGCCAGTACTAACATCACGAGAAAAACAAAGAAAATGACGGTAATATTTCCATCGAATGACAATGCTACCGGGGTGTTCAGTATTTGTTCCAGTTTATTGTTGCATCTTGAAAACTTGTGCTTAATATGTACCGAAATGTTTTGATTTTTTAAAGCAGCCCAATATCCGGAAATCCCGGAATGAAACATGGACTGTAACCGCCTAGAGAATTTTTTAGTGACACTGGCAGCATCAGAAAATTCCAACCCAATACTGACTTTTCCATCGGCACCGTACCAAAGTGCATATACATGTCGTTGTCATTTATTTTTTGTCGCCCATGTAGGAGAAAACGTTAACAAGATGGTCATGTGTCCACATATGCATCGCGTTGTCACAGACAACACTCCGCCAATAATGTGGATGTATGCTTCATATATTCCTCGTAAGAGGACGTTCCTTTTAGCGACGTTTGCAAATATTTTAATTTGTGTGCCCCCAAATATTCACTAAGGTAAAGGTAAATGTCTAATTTTGACGGGTAAGGGACTTCAAACCACCTTATATTCGTTATTTTAATGTTTGCGTCATCTCCCTTTCCTTTTGAACGTGTGATAAGTATAACTTTCCCGGGGAGAATAAATGATAAACCCATGTTGCACCAAGTAGGTAAAGAGATTAAAATGTTGAGGAGACAAGCCGCTAGTGATGGCTTGAATGTTGTCGCCCCGGTATTCATAAGAGAGCAGCATCCTCACAAATACCTACGGTATCCGGAGAAATTTTTTCGATTCCCGAATCACAATGGGCTGACCCAAAAGTAGCAAAGAGGAAAATGTTAAAGGTTCCCACAATTCCCGGCGGGGACAGGAATACGCGTGACACAAATAAATGAAGGTATTCAAAGAGGAAAGTAACAGCCATGTCCACGTGTCAAAAGAGGATAAGTAGCCCAGCTGGGAATACAACCCTTGAACCCGTAATGTTGTATACGGCAAAAATATAATTTGAAACGCTGCGTCAGTAACCACCACGCCCTTGAATATGTTTTATCAAATTCAACTTGATACGGTGTATTATAGTTCATATGTAGCATTGGTTTTTTGCTTTAGTAGAAGGTAATTGTTTGCGAGAAATGAACTTTATTTTTCTGTTATTTAAAAAAATACATTCGTTCTAAAATTGAATTCTTGATGCTTAAATGCTCTATTATGTCATTTGAAAAACAATACTAAAGACATTGATTTTGATAAAGCGATTTCTGATTTCGCGCGTGCCAAGTGAAGACAAATTAACATTTAACTTGCGTGTTCTTAGTATCTTGTCCAATAAAAATGTTTTAAATACTATGAAATAATGCGTCTGCTATTGCTTATAGAAGGGCAGCGAAACATTGTCCTCCGTAGGGCCGGGAGTAGGCTGAACTAAGGATTAGCATTGGCAGTCAAGACAATTTATGTATGTTACAACTTCTAGTTGTATTTATTTTTGAAATACAGAAACCAAGAAAAAGCAAGGACGCCATTCTCATAATAATTATCATTATAATACAGTATCTAAGACCGGCGTGTAATTATTAATTCCGGTCATGTACAATATTTTATTGCCATGTACACAAATACTTAGTATTTTTGGTAGAAAGTCGGCATTTTCCTTCATGTAATAACTTCGTAATCACATTTAAACAATCCTCTGTTATGATCTTCAACTTTACCGAAAGCCGCGTACGACAAATCGAGGATCCGTCCAGGAATAAATGGACCTCTGTCGTCGATTGTGACTTCAACCTTTTTATCGTTATCCAGATTTCGAACCCGAATTTTTGTGTAGCATGGAAGTGTTTTATGTGCCGCGGTCATCGCCGATGGGTCGAACTCATTTCCACACGCAGTAGCATATGTATCAGCATCAGCAGGTTCTTCAGCCCAGCCGTAAAATGAGCATTCTCCGCTTTCGCCTATTCATATTATAAATTTTTCAGTTTTCAGTATAGTCTCAGTTATCAAGCTAAAATATTTATTTGAAAAATAACTTAACTTCAACATGTTAAAATGCGACTTGTTATTCTTACCCATAACGGTTATGGCCGTTGCGAGAATGCAGGTAACCTCAAAGAGTCGGCGCATTTTGATTAAATTTGATGTTTGTAAGCTTTTCGGTATAACTGTGATGCAGTTTTGCAATTTTCTCTTCTTTTATATATGGAGATTCAAAACAGTATTTGTATAATACTACTTAAATAATAATTGGGATAATTTGCTAACCGGAATACCACTGAAACAACCACTAAACTTAAAGATGGATTTTAAGAAAATTGTGGGGATTTTTAATTCAATAAATAAAGTTATGCATGAATGAAAAATCATATTGGTTATTTAGCAAACGCAAGTATATTCACCTGGATAAGGAATTAAATTGTAGACCTCTAAATCATAAACGACGGAAGTGTGGTTAATGACTAAAAAATATTGCACACACAATTCTCTCCATATCATAAGGCATCCTAATTTTTTACTAGTCCAATTAAATTAATTGCAGCAGTGAGGTTTTGTTCTTTTTATGCCTAAGTGCTTCTAATGCTGTGTAACAGGCATTTCCAATCAATATACCAAGAAATTATAGCTCCGGGGCGTCCAATAATTATGTCGTAAATAGGGTAACAGGGACAGCATCTGTAAAAACGTATAGAAATCGTAGGTATATGGAGAGGCGTTCAGCTGAAGCGTCTTGTAAAGGATGATTTCCTCGTGAATATATTTTAATGTAATCATTTAATGTAGTCCTTTTTCCTTTAAATATTTTTAATTCTGAATCAATAAGTATTCAACACAACAAATTATGCCAAATATTTGCAGCAATATACATTGTGGTGTATTTTTTTAAATAAAGTACTTTACAACATCTAATCTAATCATTAGCATACGATGCATTAAATTATGTGTCAGGTATAGTCGGTAGTAAGATTATTAATCCGTAAACATACGCCGATTTGAAACTAACCCAATGATGGTCAACGAATTGGTCTCCAGCAGAACAGGTTTTTGAAACGGTTCCATTGAATTAAATCGGTAAACATTATCATATCGTATGCAATAGCAGTGGGGAAGTGGGGTCGTCGTCAATACCATTCTCAGCGGTCCGTATATATTGGACGTACCGTCAATTACGTTCAATCATTTTGCGATGGTTTATAGTAAAATGAAATCCGCTGTAATGTCATTATATTTCTCTGATACAAACATTGCATAAAACATCAACCGCAATTACCACAAAACCTGACAACTAAACATTTGATAACCATATACGAATACACTTTCAGGTTAATTAGTTATGTATCAAAGAGAACTGATATTCCACGGATCCAGTAATGTTGCTCACAATGGAAGAACAAATAGTGTACGGATCAAGACTTTTGTTCTGTTCCAAAGACGTGCACTTTTATTGTATGTAAAACAACTAATTTAATCCATGTCATCTGACTACAACATAGTATCTCTAAGGAACATGCTAAATTTATTGTATGACGTTTCACCAAATATCGGCATTTGAAAAATGGCATCAACATTCAGCAAGAAAACCTATGTATATAGCAATTATTTTGAATGTTGCTATATAGAAGCGGCAATATTTCTCACCGATTAACGTTGACGTTTGTCACATAAAGTCCAGGCAGAGAAATGTAGTTACATATATTGCACTAATGAATGGGTACCGGCAAGACATTATCAAAGAAAAATTGTCTAGGCAACCAGTTTTGTATTACGGTTCATTGAGCAAAATTACGTGTTACGCATTAGATGTGTATCGCCAATCTAAGAACTACATAACGATACGTACGACTAACTTTTCAAATTATATGTTCGCAAAATGACGAACAAAAATTTCATCTACGTTTCCCATGCATGTGGCGCCACTCAAGACATGCGGAACAGTCTCGTGTATCAAACTCGGGTGTGAATGATGCTTTCTCTGTTTCGTAATTTTGCTGAAGTGTGAAGTCGAGGTTATCACATTTTCTGACTAAAACACAGTGCGGCGTTAGTAAAGTTAAATGCGCAGGAAAAACTTTCACTCGAGGCGTAACTATGCTTACTACAACGAATAAACTACCTATATATATAAGGATGAAAATGTATCTGAATTAGATAATGTCTTCTGTATTTCATGATGTTCAAATTCTGAGCTTTTGTATTTAATGACACTTTTATAACATACTACCTTTAGTTGGTTATTTTTAAGTTTTTGTATCAGTATGGAGAGTTAAGATGACTGATGTACATGCGTTCATTTGCTACATATAGAAACCAAGAACATTATTCTCATAAAGTACAATGACACAACACTGACCATTATTTTATTAACACTTCCAGTTATCTATAATATTATATTACATGACGTACACAGACTTTGTAACATTTATTGGTAGAAAATCAGTCTTTGCCGTACCAATAATTTCGTAGTCACATTTAAACAATCCTCTGTTATGATCTTCAACTTTACCGAAAGCCGCGTGCGACAAATCGACGATCCGTCCAGGAACAAAGGGGCCTCTGTCGTCAACTGTAACTTCAACAGTTTTCCCGTTATCCAAATTTCGAACACGAATTTTTGTGTAGCATGGAAGTGTTTTGTGGGCCGCCGTCATCGCCGATGGGACGAATTCATTGCCACATGCAGTAGCATATGTATCAACAGATTTTTCAGCCCAGCCATAAAATGAGCATTCTCCGCTCTCACCTATTAGTATTATTTTAAAGCCTTTTAGTATTCAGTATATGTTCAGTTTTCCAACTATTTTTTAAAAATAAATGTGAAGTAAAATTAAATCCTAGTTAAACGTGAGTAATTTTTACCCATAACGGTTATGGCCGTTGCGAGGATCCAGGAAACAATAAAGAGTCGGTTCATTTTTCATGTGTTTGATGTTTGCAATTTTTACAATATAATATTGATGCAGTTTCGCAATTTTTTCGTTTTATGTCGTTGCAATTTACAAAAAGTGTGACGCTTAATTACTGAAATTATTTTCTTCGCATGGCTAGCGCAACAGAATTGTATCGATTCTAAGAAAAGTTGTGGTGTTGTTACGTTGACGCAGATTAAAAGGTTTGTCACAATAGTTTAGAAACAATTTATAGGGTAATTAGCACCTGCGCATCTGCATAGGAACTGTGCTAGTGTTTAATTTCCAAACCAGGCAATACAAATGCATCAAAATATAATAATATGTGTAGCAAGGCAAGAAACAATATCACTCGGAAATAGGTCGTGTATGTTTCAGAACTCAAGCTGCTGTTAACGCTTAAACATAAACATAAATCATAATTAGTAATTAATCATTTATACGTAATTCTGTTAATCAACATGAATTCGTAGTAAGTAATACATGTTACGGTACATAAACAAAGGACACGTGCCGCCATTGACCTACAAATTGTAAGAGAAGAAGAGGAGAGGAGAATTGTAACACGCCAATGCATGTTATGCTTGTTTAAAAGCGGCATGGTATATATAAAGAATAACCAGAATGAAATTTATCTTCATTAAGTTTTATCAGTTCCGAATGAACAACTAAAATTTACCTAATAAATATTACAAGATGCGTAATATTCTTAACCTTCTTTGCTGCCTAGCAACAATTGCGGTAGCTTTTGGTATGTACTACTAGTCACGTTCACATAAGCATTCTTAAAATTCAAAGTTGTTATACTGATTTGAACAGGTGAGAGCGGTAATTGTTCATATAACGGAGTGGATTTACCTCCTCAAGGATGGAATACAACATGCGGAGAAGAATTCGATGGACGTGCCATGAAAGCTGCACACAGAACGCTGGAATGTGGTACCAAAATTAAGGTTAGGAATTTGAGAAACCAAAAGACTGTCGAAGTAACTATAAACGAAAGAGGTCCATATAATCCAGAAATAATGCTTGAATTAACATTCGGAGCTTTTGGGAAAGTAGAAAATTACGATAAAGGATTTATCGATTGCGACTACGAAATCATTGGTTAGTTATTGATTCTTTAGGACAAGTGCTACTTTTCATTTCTTCCAGTACTATAATGCTGAAGGGGAAATTAATAAAATTCTAGTAGCCCGGCGTAAGGAATAAAATAGAAATTTTAATAGAGATTGTCGTGCCTTTCGCATATTTATTTTACACAAATCATAATAAAATAATCATGTCACTTGAATGCTGGGACATATATTTGCACTTTACAACTTTGTTACTACACATGTCTTAAAAAATTGCTTCGGGTAGTTTGTATTCTCATTAAAGAAATTTATGATTGTCAAACTATTCGTTAATAGTGGCCACATCAGTTTGCAGTTTTAGCATTTTTTATCACGGAATTTTCAAAATTTTGTCTTGCATATACATGCAATTTTATATTTGCTAAAAAGCGTTTTTGCATCTAGGTTTGAACGGTAGTGGTTCATTGAATTAGTATTTAATGTAATTACAGTGTGATCAACAATTATAACATCACTTGAATAGAGATTTTAAATTGGTATGAAAATTGGCACAACCTCTAGACGGAGGGCTGGTCTTG
>JAHZNE010004238.1:0-11276 GCA_027744055.1 Callyntrura sp. NNG-2020
AGTACGAACTTTGAAATATTTTGTATTTGCGATGAGCATCTTAAATGAGAACAAACAGAATGCATAGATAAAGTCTGAAAACACTCTCATCCGTTCATTCATTCGTTCCCATTAATTCTATTTAAGATAACATCTGACCATCAAAAAGCGACAAAGGGAGGTATCATTGGCTTTGAAAAGTGAAAAGTGCAGCTTGCTACCTACTACACCTATATATATTCACTAGCTTTCTGTTTGCTTTATATAACTGCGGTCCTCTTTAAGGCAAATGCAAGCTAAGTGCAATACAAAAGAAACAGACAATTCAATGAATTTATGTAAAATGAACATCAACAAAGACGGGGAGGGGACAGACGCTACAAAGTGAATGAAATATATGCTTGAAACAATACATATGTATATATGCGCATCTTGCTCACGTTTCTTGTTACCACTTGCTTTTGTTTCGAACAAGAGGAATGAAACTGTACTTAATCTTGACGCACTTAATACATTTACGAATGTCTATAAATAAAATGGGAAGATAACGTTATTATTACTCCTAATAGCTTACTGTTTTGCTGATGAATTGTTTTTAAGTAAGAAGCATGGCAGGAAATTGAAACAAGAAGGTTGCAATAATTTCCATTATTCTCTATCGAAGGAAAATGTCAAGTTCAATTTCGTCTTTTCCCTATTCATTATTCTTCAAAGAAACTTTAGACAGACTAACGGAAGCATATTTGTACCGTCCATTTGCAACAGCCGTCCACCCCTGTGAACGCACGTATACGTCTCGTGCGTCGTAATTATTATCAATTATCAATACAGACAGTTATTAGTGAATTTCGTATCTCATTGTTGTCTAGTATTAGTTTAAAAGAATGGACTTTTAATAATTACACTGGTTGCGATTACGATACTACTCCTACTACAAGCAATAATCGTGTGTATTTACCTTGACTGTGACGTGTGCTTGTGACTGGCGTTGCTTGATTTATTAGTTCAAAGACGCTAAGACAAATATGTACACATCAATTATAATAACTAACAGACATACAGGAAATCCGATACAATATAAATCTCCCATTAAACTACCTCGAAATCTAAAGCACTAACAACTCTTTTTTTTAATGCCGAAAGGGAAAACTAGATACAGAGTCGGCACAATCATCAGTCGGCAGATAGCCCGATCTAGAAAAGACCCATGCACTAGTTTTCTTGTCAACTTATCAGAGTATTCATCAAGTTATTACTACCAATTTAACAATGCTAATAGATGGGTGACGTGCCTAATGCGTGTGAGTTGTCAGTTGTAAAGGGTAAGTCAATCACTAGAAACCCTACCCCTTTTACTACAAAAGCGACCTTGTACCTAGCTGTATATACACAACAGTTCACGTGTATCTTTTTTTTATCAGGCTTGTTTAACATTTCAGGGAGGCAACTTAAAAATGTTTGATTCTTGCACAAATGTATCGTATTTCATTGAAAATGCTAGCCGTGCGTCAACATGTAGGAAACGGTTGGGAGGGATTGTGGGGTGTGCAAAAGTTTTCAACGCAGCAACTTTTTTTTGTCCATCTTTCATTTTCATTATTGCTATTAATTATGATGCATCCATCCGTTCATCTCTCTCCCTCGGCGTTCTACTCCCACCCTCAATATTTTTTATTCAGGCACTCTTTCTCTCCCTATTATAATGATGCCTTACAATCACATTCACTTACTGTCAGTCGTAAATGTAGCCATGCTTGTTTTATTTGATATTAATAATGAGAATCAAACTAAATTGGAGGAGGAGCGCAAAAGACAAAAAGTATCACTTGTCTAACAAAAAAGGCCTGAAGCTTCCTCCTTTATATTTAGCTCCCCTCCACTGCCTTTTTCCTTCTTGTCATGTCGTGAAGAACAAAATAATGCATTGATCATCATTCTGATGATCAAAAACTTTTGAGTAGACGTGATGCACTATTACAAACATCATCATCATCATCTTGGCTGTTCATAGAAAATGAAAAAGGAAGCAAGAAAAAGCAAAATTTCTTATGCCTACTGACCTTTTGCTCTGTCTTCTCTCGTTTTATACTTTGTATCTTTGACGTTCTACATACAAATAGACACGGCGTGTTGCCTGACTTGTCTTGAATGCACTCATTCATTTCAGTTTCGTACTACTCGCAACCGTTACTATTACGTTTCTATTTTTCTTTCTGTTGATTATTAATGCTCGTACAGACATTTTACGAACTCGCTTCCAAAACAGGCAGGGCAGTCCAACAAATGAAAACACTGCATCCGACAAAGTTAATGCTACTGACTGACTGACTGACTGTGAATATACGAGCTGTGGTAATCCGTATATACAACATGATACACATCATCCCAACACAACGGAGTGTGTCGTGCCTGGGAATGGAAGCTTTTTTGAGACATCCATAAATTGAGCTTGAAAGCTTTCTCCTCAGGCTTTTACCGGTTGTCTGTCTCAATATAAATGAGTGTACTGAAGCTATTACTTGGTTTAGCTGCTACACGTGTAGGTACATATATGTTCTCTCGTTACAAAAAAAACCCGTTTGGTGGTGCAGAGTGTTGTTCATAAAAGTAAAAGGAACACACCCGCGTATAGGTAGATATTATCGTAAAAGAGATGTTCCGTGTACAGCTCAATTTTTTACCCTCGAACTTCATTTATGGACGTGGTATGTACCATAATTTTGAGGGAGAAAAGTGTAAGCTTTTACCGAAAAGAAAACCTTTTCGATGAAAAACTAAAGGTGTGTTGTAGCATGTTGCTCCCGTCCGATGATAATGAAGATTTTAAGCACGCTTTGCAGAGAGAGAGAGCACCATCATCAGCACTACCATACTAAGCTCCATAATGTGTTGTTTGTTTTACCGCGGTCTGTCTGGTGGTATAAATGAACGGAAGCCCCGAGAAGCAAATTTTACAACATTTCCGTTTTTACTGGTGGTGGCAACGATGGCGTTAGAGCTGGTGATGCTCTTTCACAAAAACGCAGATGGGTCATCACACAACCGACTTCAAAGCCAAAAAAACACAAGCATCACTCACTCTCTGTGATGTTTTGTTACCCTTTTGCTTCATCTTCAATTTTTTATACTTGCCCATAAGTACATTCTGTCTCCCACCCAATTTACATAGGAGAGGGAAGCACTGAATATGAGTGTGTATGTGTGAGTGCTACAAAGTAAAAATTAAAAAGCCTCCGAAAAATTACACTTTGTATGACATTTTTTACCAGAAGCAGCACTTACGAGACGCTGTTATTGTTGTATGGTATTAAGTAGATGTGGCATTCTAAAGCATCTCCCGTCGAATTAAATGCGCTTTTTTACACAGTTTCGTTGCTTTGCTCGACTGTAATGTATTGTTGGTAGTCGTTTTTATACACATAACATCATTCACATTATTATTTTTTCATCTTAGAAAATATGTACAAGAGAAGAGTAGCGTGTACAAATTGATATTAGAGAAAATGACTACAAAGTGATCTAATAACGTCCTTATTGTCTTTTGTCGTTGTTGAGTGGTGTAGGCCGTCATATTGGCTTAAGTCTAAAGAGTAGTTTACTTTTTCTCATAATAATTTGCTGTCACAGCTCCCGCCTATTCAATGCTCAAGTTAAATTGAGGGCAAAAGAGGAAGCGACCCTCATTATCCTTTTACTACCCATACGACATTCTACTTTGCTTGAATATATGCAACATTTTTTGTATAAAACAACGTTATTTCTTTCTGGGAGAGTTTTTTGTCTTTAGTTTGCCGAGGGATAAAATAGGCGGCGTTATTGCCAATTGCTTCCAACGATATGGCATGTCGGTACATACATTTTTGTGGGGGAAGTTGCAATATTTTAACCAGAGTCAAGTGTCATTACCATTTTTTATCGTTTGACTTGTGCAAGTGGAAGAAACTACAGAAGGAAAGGAACGTCCATAAAGTGGGATTCAGAACCCCTTTTTTGCCTTCGTTTTTCTTCACCATCCAATTGAATTATACATTGAAACTGTGTGCCAAAAAATTCCAAAAGTGTCGTTGGAGCCAGCCCATATTCGCTAACGAACTCTCTGGAAAAAAGTACTACATGATGACTACAACAACAAATTGTTATCGGTTGTTTTTCCTTGTTTTAAGTTAATGTAAATCAGAGTTTTTTTTCAGCGTCAGCTCGTCAAACAAGCTTGACAAGGGAGTGATTTTTTTTTAGAAAGAAAACGAACTTATGTAAAATGCTCTCTGTCTAAAGGTTGACTGCATCCGAGATTGTAACAAAAAGAGGAGACCAGTTATGCGTATCATTTTCACAGGAGGGCAGGAAGCAAATGATATATCAACAGCGTATCAAGATACCCTGGTTGGTTGGTACATACATAAAATACATTTTTGCATTAAATATGTAAGCGAAACCGTAATAACATTTTACTATCCAAACGGCTCAAAAAAGTTGCTCTTTCTGATTTTACGGCTGCCACTTCTATCTGCAATGTTGATGAAAGTTGTTTAAAAAACTTGGTCGGGACTTTTTCAACCGGAAGAGATCCCACAGGCGTTATTTTATGCTTTCACTACCACCATCGCTACTGTTTATGTCTGCTCTGCTGAAGCTTGTCCCTATTATGCCCTTACGCCTCTTATTAATATTGGGTGTTGTTTGCAGTGGGTCTCTTGTAGTAGTAGACTAGATTCTTACCATATAATGTGGCAAACTTGAATAAATCCACAGCGGTTTTTGTTTTAAGTTTCAGAGAAAAAATACGCACAGGAGGGTATGATGCTTATCTTGTCTCAAATCCAAGCTCCGTGCTTGATGTAGTAAAGTAAGCAAGCGAAACTTGCTATACCTATATTGTGGGTGCAAGGTTATATGATATATGAGTACAGAGATGTGCGTTGACATAAACCTTGTCTTGCTTTGCGTTTTCTCTAAAGCCTAAAATGCTTGTCTCGTTTTATGAAGCAAAAAGACGAGGTTCATCATTCGCTGTCTTCATCACTATCACCATCACCGTCATCAGCAAAAAGTTGGGCCAAGATTATATTCGCGTCTCCCGTCAAAAAATGCAGTAGTTTAGAAAGTTTAACGTGCTTACAGTGGTTTATCCCAAATAACGTGTCATGCTGGTGATGACGTGTATAGCGAACTATATGTGTTTCTCTCTGTGTGAGTATTACTTACTCCTGTTTGAATCCAGAACGCGTTTGTACGCGTAAAACTCCATTCAGCGAATTAAGTACGATGTCACTGTCAACGGTAACGATGACGTACGCTAGGCTAGGAAAACTTACTGAGTACTGAGCTGGTATTGGCATTGATGTTAACTCTCCCCACAGACAGTCCTGGCTGTATTGTGTACTTTATAAAGGAAATAAATGCTTTGGTGGTGATGGTGGATGTGATGGAGGTATGCGCTTTCTGGCACTCTGGCATTTCCGATGATAACGATGATAGTAATCTTGATGCTCATCGCTGTGTCTTCATCTATTACTCCATGTACTCTTTTTTACTTGTCGTCATCATCATCATCATCATCACGATGATAATCAACGTCTTGTTGGATTGGGATTATGTTCCATGAAAAGTGCCTGGCACAGCAAGAAAGATGAACAAGAGACAGGCCGTCACTCATTCATTCCCAAACAACAGGGAAAATAATAGTAAAAACTTGAGTGACTCAAGTGGAGAGGCTGTGTGGATTTGCCTAGGAAAAAGGGAAGAATCCCTTGCTATGGTTTTCTTTTCTGCGATAGTGAGACATCTTTTGAAACCTCTGTTCCTCTCTTCCTATTCTTATGCAATGTTCCTGTTTTGAAACATCTCATTACCGGATTCTTTATTCAAGGGAGATAGGGATAAAGGGAAAAGTAACATTAAACATTATGCATTCACCAAGAAATTGAATAAGAAGAGAAATAAGAGATTCACTTCAAGTCAGTCAAGGCGCGACAACATCGTTTTGGAACAAAAAAGAAAGGAAAAGAAAAATCACAGACTATACGTTTAAAAAAAGTTTGCAGTTTCTGGTGTCTTTAACTATAGTTAGTAGCCCGTTAGACGGTTATACGCGACTACAACAGCTCCAATGTTGCAGTGGTAGGGACGACCGTCACACAATTTAAAAGTTAAGCAGAAAATGCAGGAAGTAAAAATATATTTTGTACGAGAGAAAGAATGCGTAAACGAGTGTCAAGGGAGGAGAAAGGATGTACATATCATCAAATATGCGAGTAAAACAGTATGAAATTTTTTTCCTGCTTCTGGCAACCTGAAGGTGTAGTAGTGATAGGCACACACATAAGATGCACCATCCACACGGAGTGCAAATGCATTATTTTACGATTACTACCGCTATTGTACACGATGATGAGACTTTTTCTAACGTAAAAAAAATACGTCAAACACAGGGAAAATTTCAATTTCATTTCTTTTTTCCCTGTGTGAACTCCCCGATATTTTCGTGGTATTCTCGCATATTTTTCTCTGTTAAAATAACATATCAAACCAATCTCGCTGCCGCTTTTCCTCAGCTGTGTTTTTGCTGACGCTTTTACGGCTTTCTTGTTTAGAAGAACTTGACAGTGACAGTGTGTACTGCAGTCAGTGGTACGTAAGTGAAGACTTGCATCCTAGAAATACACTTGCTCGTACCAGACAGGCAGTTTAATACTTTTCCACAATAATGATGAGTTTCGTGTGATGTATGTTGAAAGAAGAAAAATGAATGAATTGGAGATGCTACTAAACTCAGCGTTTGTAATTTTTGTTCCTTTTAATAATACGCGTTGTACGCACATACAAGAAGTGCTGCAAAAAATATAAAGTGAAGCGACGGCGGTAGATAAACTTTTTCCATTCGTCAGCATAAAACTCACTTGGAGTGAGTACGTATATAGATGTGTGTTTTCATTAAAGTTCGTTTACTTATATCCACACATAAAATATTTGACGTTTTTGCTCAATTGTGTAAAGTATTATGAGGGTAAAATAAAAAAGAGGGAAGCAACAGAAGTAACCATCAACTTACATCACCAGCGTACTTTATCCTTTTCCTTAACGAGCTTTAAAGCTGTGTGTGTGCGCTTGCAGGAATAATGTGTGCAGGGATGCCAGTACCACCGTCATCATCATCATTCCTTTTCATACATATACACAGCCAGACTCAGGAATAAAACTTGTTTGTTGTTATAAGCAAACTCATTTCTTTTTCGTGACGAGCAACAGTCGTCGTGGATGTCGACAACACACGGTTGCACTTTCAAAATGCAGCAGTTATAGTGCAGTTTTTGTATTTAGGTAGTATCCACATCTAACGTAATATATCATCATGTAATAATAACAGAAAATGTCTTCGCCGGCTTGCATGCGTAATTCGATAAAGTAAGCAAAAAGAAGAAAAAAGGGAAATGAGACTACTTCAAGTTGTTATTCTTTAAAAATAAGAAAACGGGATGTGTTTTTCATGATGGTGGTAGTACTGTCGTTGTTACTCTGTTTCTTTATTTTTGCTGTACATTTTATTGCAAGATAGTTTAAGGTATGCCGTGTAAGCACATGTACGTTTCCTGTTCACGCAGAAGCAATAATGTGAAAAAGTGCAGGACAGAACACGTAATACCAGTAATTACATCTTAGACGTCCCTTCATCATCATCGTCTTGAAAATCGATGTGGTGAGAACGTGGAAATTTTTAATAACAGTACAAATAGTATGAGTTCCAACAGTTATTTTCATTCGTTCTAAACAGGGTTTAAAAAATGTGTACGTACGTGTCTTAGGGGTGAGCTTGATAAGTTAATCTCATCAACAGTCGTCGTCAGGAATCTGAATAAATACCTGGTTGAGTTGATAACTAACAAGGAGAAACATATTCTACATGCCTACATTCCATTTTAATTGCAAATAACGGAATAAGGTTACTACAGAAAAGGAATTAATTTATAATGTCAGCAGAGGAAGGGTTTAAATATTTTCATTGGTTTGCGGAATGTTGAAGCTAAATAATATTACGCTTTATGCACGGGTTCACAAAAGAGGGCAGGGTTGTCTTATACAGGATGCTTTTTCGCTCACACTTTGCACGCGCTCGCATGATAAGGCTCATAAATTACTAGAAGCTTTAAGAGTGAAGTAACAAAATCGGTCTTTATAAGCGTGACACGCATTGTTGCTTCAGAAAACAATACGTTGGAGGAAAATTGTTGTCACACTATGAAAAATCCAACAACAATGATGATGGTTAAGGGATCAACAAGTTGGTAAAGTCAGTATTGATAATGAAATTGCTTCGTAAGTAATAGAAAGTTTTGCACACGGAGAAAGCTTGCTAAATGACAAATGAAAAAAGTATTAATACGTATGCAATATTGTTAATAGAGTAGCATTTATTTTTTTGTTACGCAGACACGTAGGCGCACGCAAGTTGCCGGTGACTGAAAATATTATGAAACGACAACAATGGGAAGATGACAACATGCGATGCATGGAGTCATACAATAAGTCAATGACATAATATGTCGTATAAAGTCGACCATAAATTACACGTTTCTTCAACGTACCTTAGAAGACGTCGAACATTAAATATTTTAATGCGTGAAACGTTGGGTGGGTGGATAAGCACGCATACAATCAAGTGTAGTAAAATTGTGTACACTTTACCCACATAAACCATTCAGAAGCAGTCTTGATTGAATAAGGAATGCATACAATCTGTTGTGAGTTGTTGTACCTCGAGTTGTTGTTGGAGTTTGTACAAAGTAGCAAAAATAGAATAGTAATGATTCATTATTAGTGAATCATAAATCAGTGCAAAATTGTATTAATCATCATAAAGTATGCAATTCAAACGATTTGTCAAAATCTGAGAATTTGGTGAGAAGTTTCTCAGAATTGAAACCTGGCACAATTATTGGGTACGAGCACAACTATTTAGAGGACTGTTTGCTTTCTTTACAAAGTTGACATTCGAGACACAACAAAAAGTCCTTACATAGGAAAGACATCTAATCTACTTTAAATCCGCAAAGTACCTTTCTACGAATATATTTAGCATCGCGCTCGTGCCATTCTTCCTTCGATGTCACACAAATGTTAAAGTACCGGTCAACCAGTAAAAAGTACCTCTAAAATGATTAACGGGAAAGTGTAGCGTGTATTCAAGATTGTAATGCTATCACATCAAAGATATTAAAAATAGGCTATTAAATATGATATATGTCTTTATCGCATTATTCTCCGTCTTTACGCTACGTTTTCTTCTGTTTGAACTAGCAAACGCGTCAACTTTTTAACTTGTGTTTACTTGTTAGAATACATTTAATACCTCTCACTCCCTTCACTAACAACAACTATGGCTGGGCTAATAATGACTTCAATTTTCTCCAATTATTATTTGTATTTCAAAAACATCGCAGCAGGCAAGAGGAAATAAATGAAGAGAATGGGAAAAATACCTGTATATATGGAAAATTCAAAGGCGTCTTTGTGGTTTATGTAATGCTCTTCTTTCTCTTGAAACTTCATTTCTCTGTTGTTGTACTGCACTGTCTCCCCTTTTCTTCCCTTTTTTTAACGTTACGCTACTAGAAGGTAGCAAAAGGAGAAAAAAGTACATAAAATACGGATTCATTTTTTGTGCCATTATCAAAACATTCATCATCATGAAGGGAGCTGTGCTTTACGTCGCTTTTCAGTTTGCCCTTGTTCGCAGCATCAGCGCCTCTCTTTTTCAGCTTTCTGAGCATAGCACATCCGTATTATGTCTCCTGTTTGCTACTACAGATTGCTCACTGGTTTTCATTTTATTGCCACCAAGTTGAGCTTTTCCATCATCACATCATCACCGCTGACTGACTCTGTTTTGACTTTTGATTTCTTTACCAGTACAAAAATAATGTATTTTTTCAGGGTCCGTGCATGACGCATTATTTTGTTTATATAATAATGTATGTGGATGTATGAGGAAAAGTTTATTTCGTTACATAACGTAACCAACCACACATGTGTGTGTGTGTGTACTCCTCTGCCAGTCTTTTCTCTTTGTGTGTTTTATCTTTCTTACTTTTTATGTCTAGTTGAAGATGAATTGGAGATGACTTCTTTCTTCTTTCCTGCAACTTTTTTTGTAAAGAATGCTGCTGTCATGCACGCTTGACGTGTTATTATGATGTAGTGTTAAGTTATGCACGCTGCTTTTGCTTAACGCAGAATTTTAAGACTGTTTCTTTAACTTTACACAATGGGATGCAAAAAGTGACGACAACAAAGACAATTTTCAGGCCTCTCTCTCCCTGTCAGAAAAACGACGTGATTGTGGTTGCCATTGAATTCCTTTGAGCAAATCCACAACAAAGACCCGTGTAGAAAATCAACGGTGATTTTCCATGAAACCATTTTGATAAAAAGTTTAACAATCAAAATAATAAATTATGTTTTTGCAACGTCATCATCATGCTACTGCGGGTATATGAGCCGTGTGTCTCTGTTGTGTATACCCGATATTAAAATACATACCATCCTATACATTCAAATACATATAGGCTTACAAAAATGTTTAAAGGAAATAAGCCGTGTGTAGTGAAGAACAATACATTAAGACTGACTTTGAACCTGCCCGTAAAAAAGCTTTTGTGTGTAATTGTAGCGGCTAATCACATTAAAAATTTATATTATTTCATAGCATTCATTTGCAACTGATTAATTTGTCGTAGGCAGTTTAATTCCATGTAACCAGTATTTGCTTCTCTGCTGGTGCGGTCGCATTATAGGATGCTAACTCTTTTAATTGCCTATCGACAACTCGATTACAACATTGAACAAAACTAGTTGAAACTCTCACAATGATTTCGTAAGAATTATTTATTTCATGTTCAAAGCAAAGAACAAAATTACATGACATTCCCTTGCGAGAAAAGGCAATCTAACGACTTTGATAAAGTCGTGCCTCAAAGAAACCTTCAACAAATTAACCACTTCTCCATAGCGTATTATCCTTCACCAATACCGTATCAACTTTCCATGAATGTCAAATGGTGACTCGAGCCAATCTCACAACATCAACCCTGTCGTCATCATCATTCCCAACCTTTTTACTACTTTGCTTTTTACCTTCCTCGTTAATTTACGACGTGACTTACAACAAACTAATACAACATGATAGCAAAAAAACCTTTCATCTTTCAATCTTGCATTTGTTCCGCCGTACCCTTCTCATTGCTTCATCTCATCACTTGTCAATATAACCACTCTAATACGAGTTGCCTAACTATTTTGCT
>JAHZNE010004239.1:0-10794 GCA_027744055.1 Callyntrura sp. NNG-2020
TTATTCTTATCTCCCAACTTTCCAGGGAAACTAACAATACATTTAAATCATTAAAAATGTTGCCGTCTGCGAAACATTGAAATCCATCAGTGCCAAAGGTGTTCCCGCTTCATAAAAATTTCCCGATCCCATACACACTCTTAACGGACGCCAAGATGTCACCTGCCTCCTGTAACACCGGTCGATCATTAATTTTTGTTCTGTTTTCGCTTTCCGTATCAAGTTTGACGACGCTTCAAACAACCTTGCCTTGAGTTGTCCATCCAGCTCAAAAATTATGGCGGTTGTGTTAAATAATGTAAACATCATTACAAGAAGCATTACTGGAACAACTTCATCATGAAGCCTCACACAAACGTACATTGCCACCACGAAGGCCAGGGAACATAAACTCGTCAGCGCGACACAAATTTTTCCCTGGTGAATCCAATTGAAAGTTTTCACCATCAGCTCAATTTCCCGATACATTTGCAATAGTCGCGGTAATCGAAGCCGTCCCTGGGTGACATGTCGCAAATTTTCTTGAAACAAGTGCAAATAGTTGAGAAAGCTTATCAGCGGTACTGCTTCAAAGATAACTACTTCCAGACACACCGTGGATAGTACAAAGGTGTGAGCATATACGGAAACAAAAGAAAATATTGCCTTTAGCAAAATATTTTTAGGTGTAAATCGATGACATCCAGCGCCACTTTGACATTCTGGCAGGAACGGATAACCCAAACTTCCGGAGAAACAGGGTTTGAAAAATTGGTTAAACAAAAGACCTAGGCTGGTTGTTGGTAAAAAGAAAAGTCCTAGAAGCATGTAAAATTTTACACGGCGCCCAATCCCTTCCTGAGCCCAGGGTGGAATCCAATTCGACGCTAAACGTTCAACGTTTAAATAAGAGGAACACAGGTGACGTATTAAATGCTAAACTAATTTTTGGAGAGATTTTGGACGTTTCTGCGTTGCAAATCTTAGGTGCATTATTGTAACGACTTATTATTATGTCGGCCACTTACGATTATACCTCCGTTCAAAATTGATCTGATCATTGAAAAGTTGCACGATTTCCTCTCGCTTCTCATAGTGCCCCCAGGACACTACAGCATCCAAAACAAAAGTGCCCCCGTATAACAGGGACTCTACCAAATTACTCGTGGACACATATCCCTCCGCCAGTTCGCTTCCAATTTGCCCCCAAATTATGGCGAGGATGATGAAACAAAAGATATACTTTTTCAGATAGCCCCGTTCAGAGGAGGAGCTCACGTACACGACTTGTTTAGAATTGGATGGGAATGTTTCAAAGAGACAGCGGGTGCATAGTTTGTACAGCTTGAAGGTCACAATGACCGGCGGCAATAAATTTTGGGCCAAAATCATGATATCATAGCAGTTGTTGTCAAACAGAAAAATTGGAATTAAGATGGAGTTTTCTTCCATTAGGAGATTAAATTTAGTTTTGAGCGTATAATCGTTTACTACTTATGCGGGGAAAAATCTACCATTTCATCATACCCCACATTATCAATCAACATGAACTCAGTAGGACACAGTGTTTGTGTATAATTGTTTCGACTGATTTTATTCTCTTTTTGCTCTCATTTAATGACAAGCAAAACGTGTTGTTAACTTAAGCCAATTAAATTTAAAACATTACACCGGAAATGTTTGATAAATTTTGTACGCCATAGAGCGACGTTATTCTTATTTTATGGCTTCCGGGAAGCTCAAAGATACACCTACATACTTTTCGCCCATATAAGGGTGACACCAGTAGTTTCGGTCTAGGTTCCTATGGAATGGCATAATGTGGGAGAGCTTTGACAGAAAGGAGGAAAACTTAAAATTCCAACAGTTTCGTTCATCTGGCTTGTCGCCAAACTTATATTTGAGTAATTCGAGCTTTAAAGACCATCCATGAGCATGATACTTCCTGTTTTGAACAAGTATGGACGTAGACATAAATCAGCATAGTTTCAAATACCCGGTTTAATACCAATACAGATACTGGGACGCACGAGAATAACTAGAGCAGGGAAAAATAATAATTAAAAGCAGAATTTCAAATTATTTGGCCTAGCAGATTGCCATTTGGCACTAAACTTCCTACTTATTCCGGGGGAAGTTATATGCAACATTAAAGATGCTGAAACTTGTTTTGGGCGTTTACATTAATCTAACCTGTTCGCAACTCACATCTTTGCATATGAAAGAACACAGCGGGAAATAGAGACTGGGTAATTATTTAGATGATGTGTGGAAATGTATACCTCGACTACGGTTGTCATACGGTAATTATTATTAAATTTACAATAAATATTGACAGCATTAGTGGAATATATTATTTGCAATGTTAACTTAACACTCAGAGTGACGCTCTCGCTATTTGGCACTCACAATAGTAATATATTCTCGACATGCAAAGCTGAAGCAAAGGCAGCAAAATTTTCCTCGTATTCACGAGATGGGGACATGTCCATTTCTAAACGGCGGGTTATATGCTATTTACAAGAATGGACTGAAAAACAATCCGCTGAGATCATGTGAATATTTCATGGAAAATTACGTATTTATAGCGACGCTACGCTCCCCTATTCGACCATGACGCTGGCAACGAGTTCCGTCAGTTCTTGTTATGCGCTGGTCAGAGGAATAGCTAGTGGCTTGATATAAGAACAAATACTTTACCGCTGAGATCATGTGAATATTTCATGGAAAATTACGTATTTATAGCGACGCTACGCTCCCCTATTCGACCATGACGCTGGCAACGAGTTTCGTCAGTTCTTGTTATGCGCTGGTCAGAGGAATAGCTTGTGACTTGATATAAAAGAACAAATACTTTTTCCCATATTTTTCTCAAATATTGCATTATTTAAATCTTTCCAAAAATTTAAAAATGTTACTCGCTCAAAACTTCCTGCCTTCCTTAATCCTCAATTTAAATCTGTTCAATCGTCTCACCATTTGCCTATTTAAATTTTCTCCAAAAAGTCGCACATTTTGCGTAAATATCCCTGCCGAGAAAACGTATCTAAGACAATGCTATATTTCGGCAGCTTTCACGCTCCTTTTATTTTTGCAACTAGGGCTGTACTTACAATCAGGGGCCGTCTTGCAGTCTACCTTAGCTGCTACCCTACTGTATATTCTGTGCACCTCCTTGGACACCATACTATGTCTGGGTCATTACAAGAAGCGGACAGAAATCGTGCAGCTTCTGAATGCTTTACTCAATTTTGAACAACGGCACAACCGTAAGTGTGCATCCTTGAAGTCGACGTACCCTTCATATACCGAAGGACATCTTATTTCAAATTAATTTCCTTGGTTTTTAGCATTTGGGTGGATTCCCCCTTGGGCTCGCCAGGGGGTGGGTCGTCGAGCCCAGAATTACGTCTATCTTGCGATAATCACAATACCATTCATGTACGTGGGTGTCTTCTTCCATCAATTTGAAAGTCCCTGCCTTCCTGCGGTCCTGGGCTACAACTACTTACCAGAGTGTGGAGACAGCCCCCCTGGCAGTAGCCTATCAATAGGAAATATTTTGCTGAAAACGGTTACTACCTGTGGCTCCGCGTTCATTATAGCTTTTGTGACGTCCTCGGCTTGTCTGGAAATAGCGATGTTTACCATAATCCCCCTTCTATGTTTTCTAAATTACCTCCAATTATTTCTCCACAGGATGCATCACAATGCCCCCAATCCCGCGCGTATTTTAGAGGCATTTCGACTCTACCGCGAAATCGAGCTGCTACTCAACGCCCACAATATCATTCACCAGGGTCACCTTTGTGTGACAATGACGGTCGTTTTCTCGGCCGCTTTTGTGGTGTCCATGTATACCAGCATCAGCTGTTATAGCCAAGTTGCCCTGCCGTTGCTTGTGGTGATGCTGGACTCTATAATAAATTCCGTCTTGATTATTTACGAGCTGGAAGGAAAACTGAAGGCAAAAGTCTTTGAGATGTCGAACGAGGTCATCGGTCAGGTGAAAACGAGGGGGCACTTAATGACGAGGAAACAGTACAGAAAATATGTGACGTCTTGGCGCCCCCTCAGGGTTTTTGCGACATCAGGTAATTTTTATGAGGCGGCTACTCCCCTTGTGCTCATGAATTTTAATGTGAGCCAAACGGTAAATTTAATTCTGATGTGAAATCGAACCCAAATATAAAAAAAGCAGTAGTAGGACGTCACACGACGCAAAATATTTAGCTTTTTCTATGAACTGCTGCTATAAAGTGTTTATAGTGAATTTATACTATATAATATGAAAAAATATGCAAAAGTAAGTGGCACCACATTATAATAAAAAATTGGGAAAAAGATCCTAATATTTCGATGTTTCCTTTAACGCTGTAATTTCACAGGTTGGAGACTGCTCGACTTAAGCTGGTTATTCAATGAATAATACACATGCATAATTTTTTACAGGTTTAAATATTTATTAATTCTGGTAAATTTTTGTTGGTATGGCGGGCCTAGATAAAAAAATAAAATTACGTAAAATTCTGCGTTGTTAGCATTTAATAAAATGTGTACATTTCAAACGTCACCCGTAATTACTTGGTAACGTGTAAACCATCTACCCAACTAGAATCGAACAATTGAAGGACGGCCTGTTGATACCTGACTATTCTGTATTACCGAAAAGCTCCAAATAACAATAGGGAAAAATTCGATGGTTTTCTATTTTAAAACTTTTGCTACTTCGTCCAAAACTTCAATACGAAAATGGTCGTCTTTTATTAAATTACTGACCCGTGTTTACACGATCCCCCCGCTAAAGCTGCTCTTGCCTAGCGGCAACGCTAACTAAATCAACACAAAACTGAAGCCATTCTGGTTGGTTTGCAAAAATTGCCAAGGTTTAGGTTAATGTTGGCTGATGATGGCAATAATTGTATCAGCAAATTTTATGCAGGAACATGCTTGGTCCCAGCAGCAGTAAATCTTCCTCGCGATGTTTCCTTCTTCGCATCAAAACAACTGCAAGCAACCACTAATTCCTGAATATAACCTCTGGAACGTACAGTGTATGCGTGGATACATATATGAGACGCGTGTTTCTACGGGGTCGTTCACCATGTACGTCCAAAATAATTCCAGTCTGTATACCCCCCTTTGTGATGTCAAAGTCCCAGATTATTTCAAGTCAGCATGTATATTTTACAGATATTTTGACGACGACGTCGTTTATGAACGGCCCCTATGGGTCTCTGTTCTCCGATTAATCTTACTCAAACCTTAATAATTACTTCAGTCATCATTATCATGCGAGACAGTGATTTCTTTTTTTCCCTCGATCCAGCTATCCCTCCAGTACAGCAGGCAGTCCAGATATAAAAAAAAAGTTTGTCGTTAACAGGCTGTAATTGACTTTAATCAACTTGATTGCCTGTACTTTAAACCTCTGGGCTCTCTCTCTGTTCGGCCATAAATAGTCCATACACGAAAAAGCAAATACGCTTTTACACACATCTAGGAAGAGTGGCTTGGCTGGATTTATTTTTATTTTTAAATGACATTTACTCCATAATACGGCCCAATGCCAGAGAGCTAGAGCTGCGCTGTATTTTTTGTCACCCCCAGTGTTCCGCAGATATTACAGGGAAATTTTTGTGGTTCTTTCTTGAAAATGTTCCCTTATCCTCATTTTGGTGCCAGGAAACTGGTCCTGGTTTTGTTAGTGCCTTTGTTAGCCTCTCCCCAAGTGGGGTCTTATCGGCTGTTAAGCCCCAGCCAGAAAATGTCGAAGTTGGACCAGGATTTAGACACGTTCATTGTGAGAGAAAATAAGATTTAAATATTTTGTTAAGCAAACCACGTGATACAGGGTCGGAGAAAAAATTTATATGGGTTTCGAACCTATTTTCGAACCTCTTGTACATTTTAGCACAACCGCTGGGACTGTGGGTATCCTTGCTATAAAGCTGTGAGCGGATCCTGTCTCTGTTTCCCGGGGGCGGCAGAACATAACTTTTTCCCCCAAAATAATCCGGAGGTGCCACGGGTGTCTCAGACGGAAGAAAAAGGATCGGTCACATTAAACGCCGACCCGAACGCGCACAGGGACGCTATTCGCCCGGTTAAAAAACGGGGGAAAGAACACAATCGCTACGGGAGTACTTACGTGTGGCAACCCTCCGGAGTGGTTTGAACCCCACGGTAGAAAAAATACATTTTAATTGCCTGCGTTGGCTACAAAAAAAAGTAATACTGTGACGGGCTTGAGTTGTTCCAAAATTACAAAAATACAAGTATACAATAAAGCAGTATGTATCTTTTCATTTTCAAAAACATCGCGTATCCTCCTCCGCGGAATTTATTTTTTTGTACGGGGTTTACAAGAACTCCTTCCATAGTTTTCAGTCACATATGGCTTTATACATAAACGGCACAAATGAAGCAAAACATAAATGAATTTGGAAAGCAGCCCATTGAAATTTCTCCTTTGCCATACCTTGCCATTAGTAACTCTTATCATTAATCATTTAAAGTATTCATTAATTCAGGGATTAACATAGAGGGGTCTGAATATTCTACTTCGGAACATGCCATAACTTGGCGTATTTCTGAGCACACGTAGAATCGTATGCATGATTTCTTCATTTTCTACCAGTAAAATTGTCTAAATATTGCAAAAAGAATTTTGGCGAAAAAAAATGCGAATATTTGGAATTTCTNAAAAAAATGCGAATATTTGGAATTTCTTTTAGTTTTAATTTCCTTCATTAAAACTATTTTTATAATAATAATAATTAATATTTGATTATGGTGATACCTAACTGATGTGTGTATATTAACATTATATTTTTCCTGAATATGTTGGAATAATGTCATCACATCGCCAAATTACAAGTACGATAATGAGGAAGCTACAAAAAGCAGGCCTAAAAATTCAACCTAAGTAATTAGTTAAATATCGTTGTCTGCATTAAACGGTCTTACAATGGCTATTAAAGTTAACAATGTACGTCCGTTGACGAGGAAGCATTGGAGGTGGAGTTTAAATCCCTTAGGTCGTCTCCATAATTTCCGGGAGCATTACTGTGATGAATATAGGACTCCCCGCAATATGATATATTACAAGGGTGAATGAATTTGAAGATGGACCCTGCTATAGATAGTGCGAGAAGGGTCCCACTATCCCATGTTTCAAAACATTTCGAATTATTAGATAACGAACAATATAACAAAATAGTGTTTCTTAATTATGATCATATTTGGACACTTGGTATGTACTATTTTGAGTTATATTTAATTGTACATATTATATTGGATTCTCAGCACATCTCGCTCTAACCACCTTCGTCAAAACTCATACAATTAGCTGGTGCACACTATCTTGTTGCTGTTTTTATCCTGACGTCTTTCAAAGGTGCCCTGTTGATGGAACAACAAGATAAATGCTGTTTTATCTGAAAACATCTGCGAAATAGAAGAAATGAATAAAAAAAAAACATTTTGGGAACTTACAATCTATTAATACCGCCCACGTCTATTATCTGGTAATATGACCTACGGTGCTGCATGTGCCCCTAATTCAAACGAGGTATGAGGCAATAACGTGGCCCAATTACAGTGTGGCTACTCCCTTTGGCGTTCTAGTAAGCAGAGTGCTAAAATTACTTGTACTGCTGAGTAATTGCAAACAATAGTTAAAAATGTATATCTTCCCAATTACTTCGTGTTTCTCCCACATTAACAGGGATGCAATGCGATAGTATTTTTTTAAAGTCCTCTTTTAAATGCACCTGCTCAATGGACCATTAGTATTGACTAATTGCGATCGAAGGTAAAGCGAAAGATGCACCTGCTAGTAACTACGTCATTTACGCTTCCAGGTTTAATACGTGGGAATTTATTGTCTTAATTGGGGAGCTTATCAGTTCAAAAGATTTTATTTTTAAAAAATATTTAATTCCTCTTGTTTGTCCAACCGTCCAATTTATATTCTGACGTCTTTGCAATTACGAACCGAAGATGGAACGGCAGTTAAGATAGTGTTTGATGGGGGAAAGGGAAATTTAAAGGGAAAACCGATGCAACAGGTGGTGGTCACAGCAAGGATACATTAAAGAATGACCCCTTGCATAAACAAGCAATTTAGCGAATTCTCCCATTGTCTTGAATGCCTGGGAAAAGTGCTATTTGCAAAATCAAAAATAGCGCAGGACTTTTCCCCTAAATAACTATGTATATTTAGCAGAAGCTGCTTCTGGAAACCTCCAAATAGGATAACACCTCTATAAAGTGAGATACAGACGGAAACGAAATTAGTCTCGCCCAAAAACTGGCCTGTGTTACATTTACCTGTTGGGGTAAACCAGGTAACCAAAATTGCTAGTGTACGTGTTATTTCGTCGATTTTTTTTAAATAAACGTGCCTGCAGTCGTCAAAATTGTACAATAATAGATGCTAATTAAAATATTAATTTATTTATGTATATTTTTTAAAGACATTTTCAAGATATTTCAAATGACGACACATGTGGTTGTTTTAGACGGGACCTTGATCTGGATCACAAAAATCGCCAACAAGGAATTCGTGACAGGGGCGCTTGAGTCTGCAAAATTGGTGCAAGATGGAAAAGAGTGACTCAGCAATATAGTTGCCTACGTTTCACTCGCGGTTTCTAAGAAGGAAATGTAAGGGGAAAACCAGGCGACATGGAGAATCGTACTGTAGTAGCTAACAGAGGTAAACGTTTTGGAAACGTGTATTAAAGAGGGGTAAACGCCCCTTTTGAAAAATATATTTCAGATTCCATCTTTCTCAAGTATTCGACAGGGTACTGGGGGAACCAGACAAAACCCTGGACCTAGACGGTCTTGAAACCGAGATGGATAAAAGGGGTGGGGTCAAATCGGAAGGGGATTTCTCTACTGGAGACGCTGGAGACAGCTATAAATGGAAACTGGTGCGCATTCCGGACTGGGAGGCGTTCTACCAAGAGCTCTCAGAAAATCCGGGAAATTTCCGGAGGAAGTATTTAAAGGAAAATGCGACGGTTTCCCTGACAACTGGCGTCCAGACGCCAATCAATGAGAAGGTTAGTGGGGGTGCAACCCCCGTGAATTTTAGGGTGGTATATATTAATAGGGAAAGAATAAATAATGGCGACATTAATTTTGATCCCTTGATGAAGGGACCCCTTAAGGGACCCCCAGAATGGGTAGCAGTTGTCGGAATGGCCGGCCGCTTTCCGGACGCCTACACGTTGGAGGAATATTGGGATATTTTTAAGAAGGAGAAAGTAACTTGCAGGGGACCTCCACCGCATAGAGGTCAAGTCCTGGATATCGATCCGACCTTGAAGGCAAACTTCTTGAAGTGTCCCATAGACCTGTTTGATGGCGCCTTTTTTGGGGTGAGTCCCACCGAGGCCGTCTTTACGGACCCCCAGAGTCGCCTTTTAATGGAGGTTGGCTGGGAGGCGTTTGAAGACGCTGGGATTAATCCGGAGGAGTGGAAAGGTTCGAAAAGTGGCGTGTTTCACGGGAGCTGGAATCAGGATTACCGAGAGGTGCTCAGCTGTTCCACCTCGCCGACCCTCGACTAAGTGCGGAAGTACCTGGGAAATGGGTTTGGGAGTGCGGCCGCGAGACTCTCCTACTTTTTTGGGTTCATCGGTCCGAGTATTGCGACAGAGTCGGCGTGTTCCTCGTCCATGGTGGCGGTGGACCTGGCGGTGAAAAGTCTGGGGCGAAGGGAGTACCCCTTGGCGGTGGTGACAGGGGTCAATTTAGTCTTGTACAAAACCACACAAAAGATCATTTTGGCGGAAGACGGGATATCGAAGACGTTTGATGCCAAGGCGGACGGGTACTCTAGGGCGGAGGGCCTGGCCGGCCTTATCCTCAAGCGATACTCGGATGCTGTGCGAGATCATGACAGGATACACGCCATAATTCGGGGGACCGCCACGGGGCAGGAGGGTCTCAGTAAAAGTCTGGGGACGCCCACGGTGGAAAATGAAGCGAGAGTCATGCGAGAGGCCTTAATCGCTGCCAAGGTGGACCCCAGAAAACATGTTAACTTGACCCAAATGAACCCCCTGATAGACTTCAGCCCCATTCCAGGCTCCGTGCCCTTGCAAACTGTCCCTTGGCCCAGGAATCCGGGGAGAGCTAGAATCGCTGGGGTAAGCAGTTTTGGCATGTCCGGCACCGATACTCACGTTATCCTCCAAGAGGCTCCCGAAACCCCCAGGAGTCCCTCTCCAGAGCCCCCATCTCCCAAAATGGTCATATTGACCCTCTCCGCAAAATCAGAAAAGGCCCGAGACCAGCTTTCCGATTCCTTTCAGTCCCACCTGGCCACCACCTCCGACTCCCTGGAAGACATCGTGTTTACCTCCAATGCTTGTAGACCCCATCACCCCCTGCGAAGGGCCGTCCTTGGCAAGGACATCCCTGAAATTATTGCCCACCTGAAAACCTCACAGTTCTTATCTCCTCCCAGGGATGGCGCCCACCCATCCCCCCAAAATTCTGTTTGCTTCGCCTTCCCCGGGATAACTGTGAAGGGCTTTAGCACCTTTCCTTCCCAGTATCACCACACGCCCTATCTCAAAAAGATCCTGGACCAGGGTAACCTACTATATCAGCAGGTCACAGGCATGCCGTCCCTGCTGCCCCTTTTCCACTCAACCGACCCCTTCCCCCCGGAAAGACGGGAGGAGTGGTACACGCTCTTCATTCTCACAATGCTTGCACATGACCTTGGAATCGTCCGATTTTCTTGAAACAAGCACCATTGGATAGAGCGTATCAAGTTGCATATAAATGTTT
>JAHZNE010004240.1:0-25750 GCA_027744055.1 Callyntrura sp. NNG-2020
ATGACATGTACATGCAAACTTTGGATGGGAAATAAATTAACCCCTGGAAGTGGATAAATGTTGACGCTAACTGGATTTCATTCAATATACATCATTAATTTACCCTTCCAACAAAATCCCCCACGTGTACTGAAGTAGGCTTGAGTAGTGATATCGCGCTGCTATATGCGGTTGTGTGGAGGCAGATGAAAGAAGGCAGCCTGCTATTATTTTATCGTATCCATTTTGGATACTATTTAGATACGGTAAAGTAGTTAAATCCCAGCCCTACTACATGATTGAAGGACCCTTTCCACCAAAACGTCATCTCCACGCACTGTTGCACTGTATATTTCTCTGCAACGTAACGTTTTTTTGTTACCTACTACCAGCATCTATATGTTTCTCCACACTAAATAGCCCCACTCAAATTCTGTCAACTACCTACCTATCAGTTGATAACATTTATTATCATCATTATAGGTTTGGATGATGATGATGTTGGCTGTAGTGGTAGTGGTGCCTGGTGAGACCATTACCAAAAGGCTATTATGAAGCCGGACTAGAGGATGGGCGTCGACATCATTTCATTTTCGTTTTCTTTTCTCTGTCTCTCTCTCTCTCCTGTTGAAGTTTGTTACAGCCTGTCTGTTTCTAAGATAGCAGTCAGAGGATCCTGACGAGTATCAAGTATCAGCAAGTACCTCTGCTACAATAATTATTATTACGGATCCGTTCTTTTAGCTGTTGCTGTTGAATGTTTTAAGTAGGCACCAGCAGAAATTAACGTTTATTCCAAAAAGTCTCAATATTTTTATACCTACGTTAATATCGTCATCATCTTCGTGTGTCGACGATGGCCATCCTGAAAATGGGCTGATGGGTTATTGTTATTGCATGTGTGCACATAGGCATCAATGATTTTTCAGCACACAAGATTTGAGCTTACACACACGCTAATCCCTCTCAAGTTGATTATTAACTACCTCCTTTTAAAGTGGACAGAATGTAGTATTTACCACATGTATGCAACATTTCAAAATAGTAATAGCCTTTGTACTAGACCACTTGTGATTTTTTTTTCGTTGTGCACTGCTTTCAAGTGTACAACAAGATGAGGCGTTATAAACTCTAATACTCTCAGAACGGCTTGTCCCTTACATGGAAAATTTCGTGACTTGGCTAATAAAATGGGTAGTGCAAATGCAACAAGCCATTTTTCGCTGTTTAAGTGACTAAAGAACAATTTATTGGCATATTCACTGTGAATGATTTTGACATGCCACGGGTGAATGAGTAAAAAAGGAATGAAATTAAATGAATTCATATAAAGTGATATTTAAAAGAGAGAAAAATTGTAATATAGGTCAATCATGAACATCTAAAAGAGAATCACCAAAAATGAAACTGCACTTTTTATTGTGTTCGGTTGGCCGTTAGAATGAAATCTATAAGAGTACAACTTGATTTCTCCTTGAAGAGTTTCATTTGTTGCTACTAGTTAGCAGTGTTTTACTTTTGTGCAGATCACCGAGAGCACCTGATTGAAAGGACTCACCCAAGTAGACACTACGGAGGAGCATTATTTTCTTGTGCTGATTGAAAAGAAGGTAAGGTAGCAGAGGGGAGAATGAACAGTAGCAATAAAAAGTTATTGCCTTATCTTGATGGATTATTGCCTTCTTCAGTAATGTATTTGAATCGATAACACTAATCCAATTAAGGCAGATATGATATGGATGGGGAATAACAATAAAAAGTAAAATCTGTTTTGATGATGATAACGATGATGATGACGACCAAGAATCAAAAAATACAGTCGTAAAGTTTAGAATTTATAGGGACGCTACACTGCACACAGTTTAAAAGAACGAGTGTGGTAGGTATGGCATATGTCTCTGTTGCATTGGAAGACTCCTTTTGCCAGTAAAACGATCATCGTCATTAGCCCATCTAAATAAGTTTCTTCCTCACCATTACATTTACATGTTAACAGCTTTCTGAAGTAGCAAAAATAATCCCTCATCTTTTAAAGAGCTGTCCTGTCTATTGGGGTTGATCCCGTTCCCCCTTCTTTCTGGATTGTTTCAGACGTCAGAAAACACATTGACGCAGCAATAAAGATTATAGCTTTGTGTGTGTGTATACCAACGTTCAATATTATTATTATGCACAAATTTGACACATCGTTTTCCCCAGCTAGCCTCTCATTCATCTCTCTTGCCAGATATCACTCTAGACGAGTTGTTGACTTTATAGAAGGCGAAAGACCTCTTAAGATCATTTTTTCTGGATAGGGGAATCATTTACAAAAACAAAATTGCTTCTCATTCAAACTTCTAGGACGGAAAGTTGCATAAATGCATAAAATGTCTGTGAGCGTGTTGTATACGATGTTGTGTGCAGCAGTGCAAGGGAATACAAGACGGTTTTAAAAATACTCTGCGTAAAACAAAGTCCATATGCTACCATTTTGTTGCTCCTTTTTATTTACCATGTGCATATAGTAGCATAATGATAATGTCTGTTTCGTCTGCGCGTCTGCATCTATGCCATGCACATCTCTAAAACTGAACTGAAGCATTTCAATGAATGAATATTATGATTTCTTGCTCATTAACAAAATACGAAACAGTGATGATGGTGATGATTTGCGTTGGTTGTAACTTGTAACAAATGTAAAATTGTAGATCAAACAGAGCAGATAAGAAGACAGGCAGACAGAGAAAACTTACAAATAGATCTGATGCATACCAGAATACGTACTGTGACCGTTGTGTTGCTCTATCGCACCATAAAAATCCATTTTCACTCGTGAGAAAATCTCTTTTTTTAATGTTCTACACAGACAAGTTGAAAGAGGGAGACAGCAGGTACAGCAATGCAGCAATGGGATGTGCTACACATTTTATATGCAACAGGCATTCATCTATCCTTGAAAGCTCCTCTCCCAAACTCTGCCGTTGATAGTAGTATGTGTGTGTGTGTGTTTTACTATCAAGGTCTTAAAAGTAAACAGAGCAGTAGCAGGAAAGATTGATGTGATGTTGAGTCTCATTCAATTTGCTGGGGTAATGTAACCGAGATTCGAACACCCATTACAAAAGATAGACTACACATCATACTAGGCAGTTTAAAAAAATTGCTAAATTGCAATAAAAATCCCATTAATTCCACTTACTCTAACTTGATAATACAGACAGGTCTCTCCTCACCGTTACATTTATACCACGCCGCGGTAAGTTATGCGAGTATTATCATCATAGGGTAAATAGGATGCCTGCATTGTAGGATTCATTTAAAAATACGCGAAAACTGAAGGTCTGATAGGGAATAATACAAGGATGGATGGTAAGGATAAAACAATAATTTTTAAATGCGTATGTATGTAAAGTATAAAATATAAACTCATTAATGGTTTATATGTATCCTACACGATATTTTTTGCTTGAACAATCAATGACAGGCTATGAAAGACATACTGCACCACACATAAAGAAATCAAACTGTGTTTGTGTAACAAGTACCAAAACAACAAAGCGGCACAAAATATTGGGGGCCTGTTTGTATATTATAATTCCCCATTCAAGAATTTAATTAATTATGAAGGATGACGATGATATTGGTAGGGAAAAGTTTTTGTCTGCTTGAACAATTTCATTTAAATACCTATTTCGCCAATAATTTAAATTCTTCACGGTTTTGAAACAACTTACATGTTATTTGTGTTTTTATTTACTCAAGCAATACATTTTTTATTGCCATTAATATTTATTATTTTTATTATTATTATTAATTGCTTGGTTGAATAGGGTCGTTAAAGACTCCCGTTTTACCGCAGATTAAGCAAAACATGTATGATGTATGTGAACACACAAGCGTGAGTTATATTTTACACAATCCTGCCAAAATAATTATTATTAGGTATGAGCTCATGCCGTTTTTATTACACCCACACACATACACACACACATGCACTCACACACCGCTTACACGAGCCGGCGGCAATCATCTACTATACCAGACTGCCAGGCCAATTCAGTTGATTATTTTATTACAAACAATTTGTTGTCTGCCGAGAAATTATGTGTAGCCCAAGTGGTTACTCTAGCTAAAATCTCGCTGAAAAGCACGGCATTCGCCCCTCATCATCAAAACGTTAGCATTCTTAACCCCGTAATAATCTGCAGAACTAATTAAACTCTTTATTCTTTAAATACCATTTCCCAAATACGGGCTAGGAGACGAGTTTGTATGAGCGTGCACGCTTGTGTGAGCAAAACACTACTGTTATCATCATCAACAGCATCTTATTCGCAACAAAATGTACATTTTTGTCGGGAAAGTACTCTGTTTGCTGGTAGTGTTATTATTATTAGCCATTATTACTATTAATTGTACAAGTTTTGCTGGTTAAAAAAAATAAGTGATGCGGGAGAGCAAACCATAATATACGTTTTCGTCTTTTAAAAACTCTGTAGCGCTTTTAATTGGGTACAGGGCGTAGCAGCTCTGTGGTTTCAAAGGTTAACTAATGATAATGATGAGTTTAAATCTTCTTCAAGTCTACTTGTGTAGAATACTTAAATAATTCGTTTTTTTGCATTTCCTAAAATTTTAATCTACTTGCAAAAATCCCTGAAATACAACTTACTAACATTAACATTATGATTTGTTTGAATAACAGTGTGCAGAGATTAATGTATTGCTCTGTGTTGAACAACACAGCCAAAAGACACACAATGAGAAAGAAAACTTCTCTATTAAAAAGATACGCAAGCTGATATTGTTGTTGCTTATTCATTCGGGTTTCCCCGTTGCTTGCTTCCTTGTGGAGTAAATGAGGAATGAAGGAGGGGAGGGTGACGACGAAACACGGCAACAAGTGAGCGACGTAACGGCTTCTATTTTTTGAGGTTTTCTTCCCGTGATGCAAAAAATCGTGGTTGTAATGGTGCTCTAGTGTAGAGTGTAGCAAAATAAACTGACCGACCGCCACACTAAAACGATTGGGCTAGTTGAGGAAAAAGTATTGCAAAAATCACCTTCTTAACGTCATTGCAGAATACAGCAAGAACAGTCTGACCATTCCTCAGAGAGAAAAATAAAAAGAAGGAATAGCATATCGTGCGTTGTCATAAATATCTACTGCGAGATAGGTACCTGAAGCTTCTAGCACCTACTCAACAATACTGTGCTTTCTCTGTACCCCCATCACTACCGGCTTTGTATGCAAGCAAATAACAAAACAATTGTAATAAATGTAATTAGCATTCACGACTCTTGTGTCGCGCATTCCTCATCGGCTGATTAATGGAAGCCGTGTGGCAGTAATGATAATCGTGGCTCATAAAATGGGATTATCACGAGAAAGAGGATGACTGAGACGCGGACTACTACGATAATGGGAAAAGGATGCAAAATATTTTTTGCTGTGGCGCATATTATCTTATATGATGTATATACATGTGTGCATTGTTTTTTTTTCGTTGTGTGTGCAGGTGGGGTTTTCATAAATGCATAGGAGCTACCTATTTTTATGGTCATCATCATTTCTGTTTGCCTGCATTTTGCCTTTCTTCTGGTACACTCATCATTAGTCATGGCAGAAAAATATAATAATAATATCTCTCTCTCCCTCTGCTCAACAATAGTCGTACTGGTAAACAACGAAGCAAGCAAGCAATCATCGTCATCAGTCGTGTACATTAAGGAACAAAAAATATTTTTTGAAATGGCAAGAAATACAAGATCAAGACAATAGAAACGGTTGTTGTACTGATGCATGATAATGCTCCTGTTGTTGTTGTTGTTGTACTGTGCCTGTTGGTGATAATTTGGCAGATTTTTGTCATTGTCATTCCCCTGTCTCAATTCAACCCAAACTAGCAGTGATGGTAAGAACTGTAAAAATTATTTTAGCAAGGCTGTACTTGGTGAATGGGGATAAAACTGAGAGCATTTTAAATTTTAGCAAGATGTACTAACAGTAGCAGGAGAAAAATTATTTGTTATAACATTATACTCGGGTTTTCGTGTCGAACAACTTTTTTCGCGATAAAACAACGTCATGCAAGGGTGTGGGGGAGATACATGTAGGGAGAGAGATCATTGTGCAGGAAAAACATGAAAAAACAAGATGCAACAGGTATTCTCGAAAAAAAATCACAGGCCAGGCAAGGGAGACAAGCAGTACACTACACGTTGTAGCATCCTCATCCGTGATCATTCCGAGAAGATGAAGAGAACGATGAGATGATGGTAGTGCCATGCCCCTATGTGTGCTCTCCCGGTCGGTGGTATTCCCTTCCAAATCCCTCTTCCAACTAAAAGCTCATGTAGAATATGACGAGCTCTATGCATCTGGTCTGGTATATTTTGTTAGAGGTTGCCGTGAGGGAAAATTATAATATATTCTCCAAATTTATTATTAGCCAAGTATCATTATTAGTGTTTAGCAAACACTCTCCTGGTGGTAGTGGTGGTGCTTCAGAAAAGATTGATGACTGATGACAGACAGACAGTATACCTATCATGTGTCGAGAGATGAGAGGTCTATGTTGTAGATGATGCGGCTATTCTGCAGTAAATGACGTTATTTTTGGCGACACGAATGAACTGAAGTCATGAATAGGAAAAAACACACCACCATTGTGCGATGGTGCTGGTGTTGAAGTCAAACAGTAGATGACCAAACACCAAACATTGCATTATTATTGTTTGTCTACACCAGTAAGCTTCACAAATGGAATTTTGGTGCCAGAAATAGAGATTACGTTATCGTGTGCACATAATGAGCAAGTCCAACGAGGCCTGGCAATTAATTCGGCTTCGACCACTTTAGAAGCAGTAAATGGTAATATAAGCTGTTTTTTAATATTGGTACTAACGTCAGCAATGTAGAATGCCATTCTGCATCAGTCCGTCATGTACAAACATCCATCTTTTTTCCCCACACATACACATATTTATAGTTAATGTGCGTTTGCACTTTTTAAAAGTTTGTTTCCCTTTTCATGTGTGTGCGCGTCCTATCCTATCTAAAATGTAGCGTAGTGCCATACAACCATACACCATTCCTATCATCGTGTGCAGCGGATAAATTTCCGGTTTGATATTTTATGTATCCTTTTTTGCCGGTAGTTAAATCGCCATTCGCCATTGTATTATGTGTGTAGGGAAGCACACATGAGCACCATCAAAAAAGATCATGATGATGGAGAAACTTATTTATCGTTTTAGCGTTTCTAAAGCTATTAAATATACTACATCGATACTCTCCACTTGGGTGTTGCTGCTGCTGATGATGATTGTAATAACGATGATGAGTGCGTTGACAGTAAAATGCAATATTGCATTTTGTATTTGCTAGTCTGCAGACTGCTGGTTTTATCAGCGTAGTTTTTTTGCCATCGTAATCTCTCGCCCTCCTTGACTTTCAGAGAAGCCAAAAAAAATCAGAGAGAGAGAGAGTGAGATAATGACTTTTTTGGAGGCTAGCGTTGATGAAAGTGCCACTGCTTTACAGGGAGAAATAGCCTGTGTGTAAAAGAAGGACAGAAGAGGTACACTCCACAGATGTAAATAAAAAGGAGGTTGTCAAATAAAAATATCAATGACCGCCTTTGACATCTCTCCTGCTGCTTCTGCTGTTGTTTTTTGTAGATGATGATGAGGAGCAGAGAGCGGGGATCGAAAGGAGATAAGTCGCGATTATGACTACGACTAGAGGAGCAAATGGCAAATGTCAAAAAATTAAAGATGTTTGTTCGTAGTAATCATGAGCAGATTTTGTCTTGTTTTTTTTACAAGAGCAATTCTTTGAATGATTAGAACGCAAAAATATTTCTTCAAGTAGTCATTATACGTGTATATCGAGACATTTCGTTGTTGGACCAGTGTACATGTGAAGCTATCTGTGTGACTAACACTTTTTTACGCGCCGTCAGTCAAACTTTTACGACTGGATGTCAACAACTTATTTCTGTCTGCGAAATCACCACTCTTAACAAAGGGAGAGAAGTAATGCGTACTTTCTTCTTCCGTGCACCAATTACCCACGTTAGAAATAAACAGTGATAAAAAACAGCATTCTTGAAAGCTTGAATCACCTAACAGGACACATGATACACCTTGCTAACGACTCACTACAATTATATCGGGAGCAATACTACATTTTTTCTTCGCTGTTGTGGGTAAAATATTTCTTTTGAAAAGATGCTCAACAACAATAAAAGCCTACTAGAATTGCCCATTAAACATTTCACGCTAATGCTACACATTCATAAACACACAACAGGATCATCATCATCATCATCAAAGAACCAGCAGACAGATTGTGTGAGTTCGTTTCATTATTGCACCGGTCGTATTGGCCATTGGCACGTACCTTTTTTTTCTCAGGAAAATTGAATTTGTCTGGGAAGCACTTCACCGTATCTTCTGGTGTAAGGGAAAGGGGCAAGTATAAGGAGACGATGCTAGAAAGAACGTGTTCCTTATTGGATTTTTTTTGGAAGGTGATGTGAGTCGTCGTAGTAAACCACCACCGTTAAAATTTATGAGCAATAAATAATTTTCTCTAGAGCTCGTGAAATTGTCAGGGACTGCTGCGTGTTGATGGTAGTGGGGGGCTAGTTAACTATGGGTAAAAAAAGGAAATTTAAAGGTGAATTTCAATTTTTGAAGAAAAAAATCTGCCTACTACATGATCTCGTGATTAACTATACGGTGTCAGGTTGATTGTTTTTTTGCGAAGAGTGTGAGAATAATACCAGCAATGACAGAAAGTAGCAACTTACAAGTATGCGCAGGGGGATGCTATATGCGCAATTTCAAAAGAATTCAATTTACTGCATTTTATCTTTTCCACTTTTGGAATAAGATGCTTATTACAATTCTTTTAAATATTAAAATCTTTTGATATAAATAAATATGACGCCTTTTTGGTCATCACTAATTTCTGCTATAGTCTGAATACCTGGCGCAAACATACTTTTGAAAAACCAGCTTGATACATTTTTTCGTGGCCGTCGTCGTCCACCACCGCCTCGCGTGGTTTTGCCTAAATTTGGTATGCCTCTCTCTCTCTCTACTTATTATTTGTTGTTGTGTGCTACTATGCCAGACAGGCATGTAAATTTATTAGTAGATAGAATAAATGTCAGTGTGAAACCTTCATGTTTTATATTTTTGAAAAATTAAGAAAGAAAAAGAGGAAAAACGAGATGGCCTTACAGAGAGGAAGCAATAGAGACAACAGCGTTTTATTCCTTCCTCCCTCTCTCCCTCATATACTGTCTACTTTACTTTTTTGCCTGTTTTCTTTTTGCATTCTCACAAGTGATATATTTAATACCACCTCAAGTCCGAAGCAGCATAGAGTCTTTGTACATTATTCTCCTTATTTGGAACTTTTGAGGTGAGTTGTGTTTATTCTTCGCTCGACAGTAAAATGAAATCAAGCCCATTTTCGAAACTAGTAAAATTGCTCCTGGTGATCGTCATCATGGTCCTATGTATATTATAATAGCACTGGGGCACACAACAACACGCAGCGCGGGGACGTATAAGTAGTGGTAAAGGTAACGCCGCTATGTAATCACGACGACGGTGTAGGGCATGTAGGTAACTGTATAATAAAATAATACCCTGGCCTTTTCCTTTACATCTTTACCATCCCCATTGTTCAACTCAAGAATGGCGTATATATACATTTTGGTCGCCTAAGCTTACTAGTCTGAGACGTCTAAAACGTTACAAAGATGTAGTTGTAAAAATACAAACGCTATTCTTCTTTCCCCTATCATTCTTCGTAATTCACACCTCAAACAAACAATCTGTGAAAGGAACGAAAAAACGATGATGATGATGATGATGATGATGCGATATGTTTACGGATTTACGTACTAATTCAAAAACCAGACCAACAAAATAATATTCAAGTGAGTAGGCACATAGACATTCCTAATATGATCCTATAATAAAAAAATAGGTAGGGATACAAGAATACGTGAGATTCAAATCGAGGATTGGCGGAGAAAGGATAAGGCAGCAGGATAGTAAGTGCTAGTAACACATCATAAATCACAATTACAGAGTTAACGCAACAACAAGTCTGGCAAAACTAATTGAAAATTTCTCACATCTCCCAAAGTCCGCTTATAAAAGAACATTACTATTATATAAAAAATATATGCACATTATATTACGTTTTATGCGCCTACATACATATATTTCGTTTCACACTTCCATAACTGAGCCTCAAAAGAGCACAGGCGCAGACAGACAAACAGGGAGGAAGGCGAAATTCATTGAATCATCAAAGCAACAGTTCTTTCTAAGAATGTTCCATGTTGCATAACACGTAGATAGGTATAAACGCATTTCAAGTAAACAGGGTTAGTTTAAAGTAATTGAGGCACGCCAAATGCATACCTAGTTAGCTCATCGTAATATTAGCATAATAAGCAATGATCATGGTGTTATGATGATGATGATCCCATCTGAAACCCGGCGCTATTTTGGTTGGTTGAGAGAAGTCTGCCGCCGCGTTTGGTGGCAGACCTTACGAGTCAGTCAGATCAACAAGTGTATGATCATTGTCATTGAGAGGCTCGTTTCAAAAATCTGATTTATTTAAAGAGAATGCTCCTTTTTTAGGATGAAGCAAAAAAGTTGTAGTCGAAGCATTACACCATTCGGGATGGATGCACACACACACATACACACACAGGCTAGTAACAACCAAACCAAGTTCACTGTTGTTGCAGTGCAAGGAGCGTTGGACACTTGGCGAATTAAATATTATTTTAATGCGATGACGATGCCCATCATCGTGATCATCATCACCCTACTGTGGTCTTAACTGAAACTTTCCAGTTCCAGATAGGGAAAGAAGAAACAATATTTTAACATTATTTTTCAGAGGAAACCAAAAATATGCAGCCCATAGCTGTTAACATTTAAAACTCTACCCGGCCAGACCCGAGGCGTCTTTTTGGCTCCACACAGAAAAAATAATGTTACTATCAGCAGAAGAGAAAAGTCGTAGAGCTGCATTATTTTTTTGTATTACTCCACCTTCTCGTATTCATAACATCATCATCATAATCCTGAGAAATATACATTTTTTTGGACATAACAAGTTACAGGTACTGTTTGTGTGTGTGTGGACTGTGTGGAGTTCCATTCCGTGCCAGTCTATTGTTCACGTTGTTGCATTTGTCTGTCTGCCTCCATCATCCAACAATTTTATTATTATATTACCACCGCCTCTCGGCGTTGCCACAATCCCTCATATTATATCCATATCACATGCAAAAGTAATAGTAATAATGGTTGTAATAATAATCATGTCTTGTAATACCTATTTATATAGTACAAATAAAAGTTTGCCAGCGTGGCCTGAAGAAGATATATAAAAAAACAGCAAAATATACCCCACGATGGGAAATACTTTGGTTCATCCTATTACGGTCTACCGTTGTAGCTTTTTAAAAAATATACCTTAAAATCATTTGCAACACTCAACGCTACGCAAAGCACATTTATATTAGTACCCGCGTGTGTGTGTGTGTGTGTGTGTGTGTTGGCTTTGCTTGCGCTGTCCAATCGTCAAATTAAAACTTCTCTTTTTCGATGAGAACTCATACCTATTTCTGTATCTGTTTGCTCCTACAACAACTTATCCACTTGTGCTGCTGCCCGTGTTACGCTGACGCTTAATGTGTGTATGCTCAGGTATTTATTGCTATTTTCGTAATGTATACACAGCCAACTCGTTTAATTTTCCCCCTTACTGACTGTCATCCTCTTTTATTGTATTATTCTCCTAAGCACAATAACGATACTATTATATGAAATATTGTTATACGGCTAAAAACTGTAATTTCTGTCAAGAAGAAAATTCCAACTTTCTCACGGTATTATTGCTCTTTGCCATTTTGCTCTCCGACTTTCTGTATCGTTCTAGGCAATACAATGGGGTAGCAGTCAACACAACAGCACAATAGTTTGTGTATTTATAGTGTTGCACACAAAAAGTTAAATAAATATTTTTATTTCGCATTTCGTATAAATATGAATATGAAATCATAAATTGTAATAAGCGCAACGAGTCATCATCATCTCGTCACTGTGCTGCAGAAGTAGCACTCAGAAATTGAAAGGATTATTGCATGCACATTTTGAAAAATGACGTGATTATTATTATACGTTTGTTGGCCTTCTGTACTTTCTCACACAAAAAATACACACACTCTCTCTCTCTCTCTGGTCTTGTCTAAAAATGCATCGTCGTGGATCGCCTGTACTCATACAAGCGGAGTGTTCCATTTCAAGTTGTTTTTTTTTAATTTTGAAAATGTCTGTCTTATAAACAAGTGGTTAGGATGGATTTGATTTTTGTTTTATGCAATAATGGAAACCGAGCCGCGATCTTTTGATTATCGCCCTGTTTACCAATGCAGGGGGTATCTGTACTTTGTATCTTTTAGAAATCAAAAGCTGGATCGCATACGCTCATTATTATTATTATCTTATCAACAGTCAGCCACACGGTCATTTCTCGGCCGGGCTTTTAAAATCGTGCGAAGTTGATTGACTCGGGTACAAATAACAGACGAGATAGGGAGAGAATGGAATTTCTACTAAAAAATGAAATGCTGCTGATGAGGCAATGAGGATGATGATATCTGATCACCATATGCAGTGGTAGTGCTGATTGAGTTGTTAGTATAGCCAGTAGTGGATATCTGTTTGCATTAACACAGGATTATACGAGATTTTAGATAACCGACATCTGATTTCGTTTTTCGTTGCAAGAGAAAAAAAATATGCAAAATAGTCACACATTCCGATTACTGTGTCATGATGAATGAATGAAATGTTTTGAGGAAAGGGATTATTACCACAAGACCTCTCACGCGTGGTATCAAGGTGAATATTTAAAAAAAAATAATTCATTTCGTATATTTGTACACAACCACGTTTTAAGTGTTTACACACACGGTTTTCTCATAACATCATCATATGGTCATTTTCAATAACCAATAAATCCCACATGACAGAACGGGAGGAAGAGGGAAAGGAGAATAAAAGGAAAACGTCACACTCTCCCATTCTTGTGAACAGCCGGCTTTTTGAACCCAAATATTTTGTACCGGCTCGAACAAGAATTTTTTTTGCCTAAAAAGGAAAACGTCACACTCTCCCATTCTTGTGAACAGCCGGCTTTTTGAACCCAAATATTTTGTACCGGCTCGAACAAGAATTTTTTTGCCTTTTGTTGCTACTACAGCGTGATCCCAAACGTACATGACGATGCTCTCTGTCTCTCTCTCTCTCTCCAACCCATCTTCTAGCCAACCAGACAGACCACCTCATCTTCTCATCAGCTCGCCCTTTTCCCATGTATCACCTTCTTTCTATCAGCCTATTACTTTGCACAACTCCACTTCTCCATGAGGTTTTGGCATGAAGCTGAAGATGTTCTTCTAGCTCTCCTGCATCTCTTCAAGACAAGTTCATTTACCGTACATTGATGATGATCAAAATGCATTCCAAAAAGTAGCCAGAGAAAGAGTAAATCTTCGTCAACGTCAGGTTGATCATCATGCCAATAATACGAGGATAACACTCTAGCGATGATTATCATCATTCTCATCAACTTTTTCTCCTTCTTTAAATCTCACTTTTGCCCAATACAGCGTAACGCCACGTATCTAAACGATTCTCAAGATATATACAATGTTCATCTCTCTCCTGCTACAAAGTTTATGTTTGGGTACTCTGGTACTGTCTGCTTTCTGCCAACGTGAATTGCAGCAGTGTCGAAGATGGCGATGATGATGATGATGACGATGAAATGAGCTTATTTTTTTTCTACCTACCCACCACCACCACCTGAGCTAAAAAACTAACTGTGAGAGAGCCGTGTGTGAGCTGAATTAGGAGGGAGCTCTCTTGCTAAAAGAAGATGAAGAACACCACGAGAATCATGAATCGTGGTGGTAGTGAAATGCAGCCATTTTAAACCTCTGCAATAATATTGAGTCTGCCTAAATTCTGGGTACTTCTTTTACTTCTGCTGCTGCCAACTGCACTTTATTGTTAGGAACTAAGTATACAATAAAATACATTCATAAAAGTAGCATACCGTGAATAATCAGTCAGAAAGAGAGAGAGAGAGAAAGAGATTTTATTCTAGTTATAACTTTTAAGTGTGTAGAATGCAAGATGCAACTGCTATTCTGTACTTTTCTTTTAAAGCTCCTGTTCCTTCATCTTCTTCATTCACACACAGCAGACTAGAACGCAACAATATTTTTCCTTGTCAGAGAGCAAAAAAAAGTCTTAAGAGAATTTGTAATGTATGCAAAAGCAGCATCGTTATTTTTTCCCATTTACTAAACTGCTACTTTTGATGCTTGATTCGTCATGCATTTTTCGCATAAAGTTCAATGTACAAATTGCCGCAAAATGCAAGATACCGACAAGACGAAGAAGAAGGCTATGATGCGGTGTGTGTGTAATGCGCCCGAGACGACGTTCATGATGACGAAGCTGATAACGAAGCGATATAAAAAAAATAATGTTCTCTCTCTCTCTCTTTCTGTTGTGGCCAGCTACTATTTTTTATATTGAGGATTCGGGCGAATGATGATGACAATGAACTACCAGCCAACAACAACGAGAATAGAAAAAGCCGAGACATGACAGAGCTCGAAAAAAAATATCCTGAGGATGATGGTTACTATCATGGTATACGTGTGTATATATGTACTATTCTGCATCTTCACTCAAGGCATTCCCCACAATATATTTATTTTGTAGCACTGCACGGTTCACCAATAAAATTCATTTATAATCGATGTTATTAATATTTTAATAGTAATAAAAAGCTTTGAAGAAGATGCGATGATGAAGATGAAGATGCAGCTGAACACAGAAGAAACGCCGCCTGTGTCACTTTTCAAAGCGGTGATGATATGGACAAATGAAGTATTGGTCACTTTGCTGCCAAGTTGTCTTATTTTTAGTAGGAAAGGGGATTAATATCAGAGTGGTAGTAAAAAACGGGAAGAAAAAAGTGTCATTTACTGATGTTATCAAAAATAAAACTTTTTTGTTTGTTTCTTTGTCACACGACGGTAGACTCTTTGGTGGATGAGCAAATTGCAAAAAAGTGTATATAAAATAATCGTATGGAAGTCGACCGAGTGAAAGAGACAGAGTGATGAAAATGAGATGTGGCGAGGTTCACACACCAAGAACAAGTGTCAGAAGAGCTTAACGAACAACGAAAGGAAAGTGGCGAGACCGCTACGGCTGCTTCAATCCTACATACTCTGAAATGCAAGAAAAATGAACGAATTGTTGAGTAGGGAATAATGATGATGATAATGTGTAGACACACATATACCCAGAAAAAGAGAACCAAATAGTTAGTGGTGGTATTGGTGATGGTGGTGTGTGTGGTTTGCAATGGTATTGGTAATGGTGCCGCTGTTGCGTACCTTCAATTATTATCTCCTCTCAGCTAACTCTCTGTGTAACTTCACTTACTTACGGCGTTATTGCTTATATGCACACTCATCATGCTCACTGTCGACGTAAAGGTATTCCTCGCAATCAGCATGAGAAGATGGGATTTTGGCTGGTTCAAGCCGAACAAACGTTCATTAGTATAGCAGTCAGGGTTTAAACATAACTAAGGTGGATCATCATCATCGACGTCGTCATCATCATCCTAGTTAAGTTAATGTAAGAGAAATAAAGTAACAGAGACACACAAGGATACCCCCATATGCATTTTACCCATGTGTGCTGTGTGTCCTGTCATAGAGGATACGGGATATGCATTTGGAAGACAAGAAAAAACGACACAAGAGGTTCATCCAGTAAAAATGAAGTTAAGGCAGCAGCGGTTCAAAAAAAGAGAGAAAATTACACACACAAACATGCTTCTTTAAGACTAACGAATACATTGTAAATGCAGCCGTATAAACTGTGTGGTGCTAGTACACACACAGACATACACATATAAAACCGTATATGGCATGAACAGCTCAAAGTTTTTTTTTGCTGCCAAGCAAAAGAAAAGGAAAAAAAGAATAGCAGCGGAGCAGCAAGCAACAAACCCACACACAAATTGAATGAATATAATATAGTCTGCCAGCCTACTACTTTATACCGACATAGTGAAACAAGGCGAAGGCACACCATTTGGCTGGGTTGGGGACTAAACAGTGTGGATTGGAGATATTCATACAATTTTTACCATCATCATCATGGTCGTCGCCGTCGTCCTCCTCCTCTGATCAAAATGAATCATGCAATATATCCATTCGCAATACGGCCCCCTTTCCCCCCAAAAAAAATATTCCAAAAATGTTTTAATATACATATATCCAAGGTATTATAGCAGCAGGCCATGCATGCCCATGTGAGTGAGTGTGTGTCTGCTGAGGATATTTCCTGAGAGCTCTCTCTGGTGTTTGTTGTCCGCACAAACAATATTAAGGCAAGCCGATGACGGAGCCCAACAGTTAAAATTATTTACAGAGTATCGAGTTAAGTTTTATACAGAGAGTCAAAGTTAGTTTAGTTGCATGCTGCCGGTTGTTGTTAATGGTAAAGGTAAAATGATCACCAGAGCGAGTGGATTAAAGGCAGAAGGCATATTATGATGACGACGACAACGACAATGTGGGCCTGGCTTGTGCTAGAAAGCAAACACCAAAATGGGAAGGGATATAACAGGCGCAGTAGATTCATATGAATTGAATTGGTTCGCTGTTATGTGTTCTACACGTATGGCTCCCTCGATTTAGCCCTCTCATCAGTGTATCTTTTACACACATTTCAGTCTCTTGGAGTTTGGCAATCTGGATTTTGAAATGTGTAATTGGATTAGAAAATTGACTCACCTCACCAGCTAAAGCGAAATAAATTGAAACGCACGATAAAAAGCCGCTATGTAGCAAAAAAGGAAGGACAACAGCAACAACGGTTGAAAATAGCAAAAGAGCAAAAGCGTTTCAGTTGAACATCCTCTTTTGCTATTGTTAAACAGACACTACTTCTACACATTATTTCTCGTCTGACTTACCTGTGGTATCTATATCCCCAGCGAAAACGTTCTACTCGACTATTTGTTGTTGCTGTTTGCTGTCTCAGAGAAAAGCCCGTTTATAGGGCTGATTCAAAATACATTAATACGGCGAGCAAGAAAAGTAAGATTTTAGCCACAACAACTGTAATTACTACTACCAGTCAACTCGTTCAATGCAAAATACGACTTATGCCTGTAGTAGAGAAGGCTTTTGCTTTGCTATCATCGTCATATAGCTTGCCAATATGCCAAACACGGTTTCGCAGTGTGTGCACGTACAAACCTACAACTTACTGCAGTATAGTATTAGGATGTTCAAATCGTCCAAGGATTTTTCTTTTGCTAGTAATAATTACCTACATTACCATTCCAAAGGAAGTAAGGTATTTTGTTGTGTAGCTTTGCATAGAGAGAGAGAGAGAGAAGAGAGAGAGATAGTGAATAAAAATACTTTTCTTTTGTTAACGCATCGCTGTTGCTATCATCATCTCATGATCATCACCAGCAACCCAATCCCAAATGCCTTTATCTAATCTGCATCCAACTCCCTCTATCTGTACCTCTTCGAGCGTAAACAGAGAGTAATGTATGCAGGAGATGATAAAAAATTTTCTCTAAAGTCTAAAAGATTAACAAAGTGTACGTACTAGTAGAGGAATATGAGTGTAGTATTTGATGATTGTGGTGGTGTGATGATTATAAATGCATTTCATTTTCATGTTACCCATACACCGCCGCTCTTCTACTGTGCTACTACTACTTACTACTACTACTACTACTCGTCAATCATAGTATTTTAAGCTGGTAGAAACTTCACAAGACTTTAACTCTGGTATAGACTGCAAAGTTTATAAATTTTTAATATGGGATGAATCGTTTAAATAATTTGTGCGGTGCATATTAAGTTTCGTAGTTGGGAAATAAATTGTAGTCATTGCCATTATTGTTGTATACAAGACAAGACACGATTACGAGTAGGAATACACTAATTTGCTGCTGCGCTAGGTTTGGGCCTGAGTAAAGCGGGGGCTTGACCGGCTTAGTCAGCAGTTTTTTGCATGGGTACATCATCCTTCGTATCATTTCGTTTATACTTATACAGATAGGTTGATAGGTAGTTATCTGCATGCATGCCTGCATATCCGCTCTTCCTTCTCGTTGTTTGCAGTGATGATGATCATGATGATGCTGATGGTTGTATTGATGTAGAGACCTAATAAGTAGAGATGATAAACGAAATAAAATATTGTAGTAGTACGTCTGTATGGACGTAGGCCAGAGAGTCGTTCGTAGTATGTATTAAATTTTGGTGTAATAAAGAAGGAACTATTTTTTGCATTTATTTATTGCTGCGGCAAGGACTAGAAGCAAAGCAAACGCGAGCTTAATAGCTCGTTAAATGGTACGGTACGATATACGATACAGTGATAATTCGCGATGTTGTATGAGGCGCTTTCAATAGTCCAAGGGATTATATGTGCGGCACGTTTATGACGACAAGTTGATGATGGCTCATTTTTCATTTTCTTAAGTAAGCCAAAATGAAAAATATAGGGGAGGGAGAAGAGTGGGAGGGAGACTGAGACTCAATTGTTGATATAAACGCAGGTGGGAAGAGAATGGGACTTTTGTATGAAACAGCCATGGGTCTTCTTTTCTGTAGCCCTACAGCGGGAAAATAATAAGGCTTAGATTAAGAAATACTATACAAAATGCAAATATACACACTTAAACTTGTAGGAGCTCCTTGTGATAATGTCCTTGTTATGGGTAATAACGGTCAATTCATTAAAAAGCAAAAATGGTTTCTGGTTTATAATTATAAGGCACGTTTATTAGATGAAAGCTTCATCTCTTAGTAAAGTCAAAGTGAGCTCCAGAAAAGTAGCAAAAAGTGCACATCCACATGAAATGTAGTCTCTCGCAGACAATCATTTACGAAGCATAATGCCACACCATAGCAGCACAGGATGTGAAGCACTGATGTTGATCGTTGTAATTGTGCAGATTTACAAGTACTGCTTGCGTTTCTTGGAAGATTGCATAACATATTCACTATATTGCATGACACAATGGAGTTGTTTACTTGCGCAAAATGAGAGCTGTGTTATGTGCAGCGCACATGAAATGAAATTGACGGTTAGTCACTTTTTTATATGAATTTATGGAAATTGAACATGAGCGAATGGGAGACGAAGGTTGCTGTTATGAGATGATCAAAACATTATGAAGAATTAAGTGATAAAAGTTGTTGCGCTGAAAACTGTCATGTCAAATGCACACTTTTTATTTCGTTTCAATAGTGAAGGCGTCATCAAATAGAGGGAGAGAGCGAGTTGATTGGTGTCCAACTTATGTGTTACTATTATTCTGTCATTTCCTTATATCCCACAATTCGGCACGATGTGTATTGTGTATGAAGTTGGTAAATGAATGCCTAAACTGTTTTACATAAATCAATTTTTCCCTCTTATTTAAATGACCACATTATCTCCCATTTAGCCATTCATGGTCACCCTTATTATTGCTGTTATTATTATTATTACAATTTTTTCTCTAAATGAAATTCTAAATTAAATGCAATCTAATTCCTTCTCTATGTCATCTCTATGTGCATCCCCTAATAAAGGGGGTTTGTTTTGCGGAGATGCAAAGATGCACACGGGGGAAAAGTAAACAGGCAGCACCCATTATTACTAATGATAATTTGTTATCATCCTCTTCATTAATGCAAATTTTTTGCAGACTTATTTATTTTCACGTGTGTGTGTGTATAGTTGTGCCTCTGCGTGCCACAGAAGTTGTAGTCCTTTAAAGAGCCGAGTCACATTACGAGACACAACCCTCTCATCTCCGCCTCAAATCTGCCACCATCACCCACATGAAAAACGTGATTAGGTAAATAAAACAATTAAAGTGTAGGTATACAAAAATATTATGGTTATCAACCATTACATACCATATGTAACGTATCGTGTATCGTGCACAACTCTGTAGCTACAGGCTGACTAATCTACATCAATGTCCGCATCGTCTCAACAGCGTGTCCATCGTCGTAGAGAGACAGAGAGTGAGGTAAAATTTCTTGGAAGAAACGATAAAAACTGATCAAAACAATGAAAACTAGCTTGACGGCCAAACTGGACGAGTTTGTGTGATGAGATGGACTACCAACATTACAATGAATATCATTATCTCTTCTATAGTTGATAAGAAAAATAGCCTGACAAACTGTATTTAACTGCAGAGGATACATTAGTCACTTTAATGAGCAACCTACGACCACCAGAACAACTGGGTAGAAAACAGCCACTTTTCAACTGGTTCAACAATTTTGTACTTTTCTTCTGGGCAATAATGAGCAACCTACGACCACCAGAACAACTGGGTAGAAAACAGCCACTTTTCAACTGGTTCAACAATTTTGTACTTTTCTGCTGGGCATGTTGTTAATGCATGATTAGGGATGCAGAGATGTGACTATGGTGGTGTGATCACAGTGCAGTGAGGGGGCGATCATTAAACCATTCACAAAAGCAGCGACAGAAAAGAAATGGTATGGTACCGCATTTTACAAAAAAGGATACATGCAAGCTTCACGTAACAAGCTCTTGGTTTGCAGCTTCTTGAATGTGAGTCGCTTAACTTCGTGGAATAAAGAGTGAAACACCTCATAAGTTACAAAATCGCACAAACATATTTTACACAGCACATATTAAATAGTGTGCAGCACACAAACGATATTTTCACAATCTAAACTGTCAAATAAAAGGATAAATTGTAGTATACGCGACAGGTTTTTAAATGCATCTGTAGATACACTGGACATACAAGGAGGCAAAGAGCGCACGTCACTGGGGACAAAAAAGTAAACAAAATCATTGAAAAAGAAATGAAAGGTATTTCTAGATATAGTCGTTACGAAAGCAATAACGATAAACTTTCGTTTTTCCTTGATGTATGATGAGGAGGGGTTGGCTAATGGAGACGAAAACTACCGCATGTGTAGGGTGACTCCGAGGGTAACGTAATTACTCCGCCATGTCAGTCGTACGTACTCGTCGTCGTCGTCGTCGTGGTCAAAGTCTTCAAGCATTTTTATTTTAGAAGAATGTTGCCGCGAAGAACAGCACTAATAAGGATGCTGAAAAGGATGACCGCTTGATGGGAATCAGTGGGAGTTAAGGAGGCGCCCAGGTTGTTGTCAGTGTTATTGCATTCGTCCGTTCGACAAAAACAGTACATGTTCCCTTTCTCGGAGATGCATGCTTCCCCTCCGGAAAAGTCTAGGGTGCAGCCCCGCTGAAAAGGCTTCCCGTCAACGAGAATGGTGTAACAAGCGAAGACAAAGGTGTCTGGGTCGGGGTGACACTTTTGTACCATGCCAAGCTGTCCGTTACAGTCGTCTTCGCACTTGTAACACCTTTTTACTCCTACACAAAAAAGACAATAAACATTTGAGGTTGATTTGAAGAAATTTTGACACAGGATTTTGTTTTTGTGGCAATTACCAACAGGAACTGCGGTGGTGGTTGCAATTGGAGTGGTGGAATTTTGACAGTCATCCGCTAAGGATAAATTTGCGAATCCCAGCAACACTGCAAGAAGGGACAGGAGAAAAGTACACAAGTTCTGTGAGTGAAATGCCATTGAATTTAAACTTTGGTGACCACAGAATTTTATATACATTTGTACATTTATGGGAGGATGTCAGTTGTATTGGAGGACTTGAAGAAGGCGTGGTATGTTTAAATCGTGTTTGACTTTGCCTGCTTTAGACTAATTAATGACCAAGAAAAATAGTAAAAGACAATGTTCAAGAGCTGTCGAAGACCAAATGAAAGATAAACCTGGAATAAATGTGGAAGTCAGTTGGTCACGTACATTTGGTCATGTCATGTTGTTACCTTTTGATTTTTTGCTTGGGACATTTTAAATTTGCAGTAATATTGCAGTCAATTATTCAGGTGCATCATACGGACAAAAACAATGAAAAATGTTCCCCTGCAGCATGTAATTCGGAATTCATTAACCTCGAGCTCGTCATGTGCGCAAGTGAGCACGATTTTCTTCTTCTTTTGCAGTATTGTCCAATGTATAAGTCATGTTAACAGGAAATCAATTCTCCTGAAGTTTAAAACAGTCATAAAACAAGAAACACCTGCTAAACACTTATAAATCTTACAAAGAGCCCACATACGTCCAACTTTACTGTTGACAGCATTACATCAATCATAAAAAATAATAGGGTCATATAAAACCCATACGCCACGTTTTTTTCTTTCGATGCAAACGCAAGATCACAAGTTGCAATAATTTTGGTACATAAAACATAACATTATCATTTCTGTTGACACATTCATTTTCCTCCTGCATGGTGTTCCTTCTGGCGGAAATGACATTGACATACATAAGTAGGTATAAATATATTTTAGGCAGCCACAAATGTCAGCGTATACTGACATATTGTTCACAGGTCATATACAACTCCAAAAAGTGGTAATATACCGCAGGGTTATATGTTCGTTGAGGTTTCTAGTTTATAACATAATTTGTTGACGTGCTTTGGAGAAAGTCAGGTATGTATAATTTGAAATTTGACGTCAATATGATAAAGATCTCACGTACAAGCGTAAGCGTATGTTTCCCCACAATCTCACTGGGTTGCGACTTGCGAGTATAAGTATTTGTATGACACGAAGTGTATGTGCTTTTTGTATGATATACCTAGTTGCACCTTTAGTACCGAGTTGTTTTCCCCGTCCCCGAGAGAGGTAAAAATCAATTTTGGTTTTTCCCGTGAATTATGCAAGCCCGGCAAGCGGGATACGACGTGCGTGTTAAGTCTACTGAAAATGGAGCAAAATCGGGAGACAAAGCCAGGAAAGTGGGAAAGCTAGGCCCATAGACTGGGAAACTTTGGCAGACGGTGACTACCCAGGAGACATAAACCAAAGCTCTGAAGGAAACACCCAGTCTCAATATGTGACCATGAGTCATTCGTACATTCTACACATATCTACTTGTATTTAAAATAACACAAAAGTATAATATTTGTGTGTCAGCCCTCAACGCAGTGTTTTTGTGGTACTGACTGAAGAAACGTACTGGAAATATGCGGGGATCATGCGCTATTGAAAAAATGGACACGCATACCACTATTTTATGCCATTGGCCATTATTGCCACATGTAATTTTCCATTGTCAAAAATTGTGATTTCTTTAGTATAAAGATAACATTATGGAGCATTTAGCATACGATATATAATCCTTTAAAAGTATTGACTTGGAATTCGATTTAAATCAAAGCAGACATTTACCCCGGCAAGCAAACCATCCGCAACAGGTCAATGTATTACTCCACCTGAAAAAACAAGTATACCGATTTTGACACTGAATATCTCGTATATACATACATACCACAAACTACAGGGTTCAGCAGCAGTGGGTAGAGTAACAGCAATAATATTTTTGCACAGACAATTTAGCTTACATGACAGATAAAATTTCTATAAGTGATTAATATTATTATTTATTCAGGATTCATTCACAGAACAAACAACAATTTCAAGGAGAGAATACACAGCTAAATATGATAATCTCTGTAAAAGTCTTATTTTACAAGTGTGTGTGGGATTAAATTTTCGCGTTATTCCCAAAGGCGAGAAACTAGAACTATAGGAAAGTTCCATACTGTACATGTTCAACAGTCTCAGCTAACGCTTCATTATTCATTATTCAAACTTAACATTTGCACAGGAGAAAAACCAACAGAACCAACAACAGGTTTGTTCAATTTTTTGCAAAAAATCTTCTAAACCAGTACACTTTAAGTTTATTTGTTAAGCAATTCTCCAAAAAATAAGTAATGTCTATCACGCCATGCCATATATTCCTTGCGATGGATTTGAAGCAATATATTATAGGATCTCTCTATATACTTCTTTTCTGCCTCCGGTATATTATCTGCACAAGGTCATTAAATATCTTCCATACCTTTCACCTCCACTGTTCTTCTTCTGGTCAGATACAACACCTACGATCAAAAAAGATCACAGGTATTTAATTCTTTATAAATGGTGTGCACATCGTAAGTATGGGCATAAAGAAGGTATTATACATTCTTCCCTCTCTATAGGTACATTTAAAAAAATCCTGCTCGTCTTCATCTTCATTAAAAAGCAAGTGCAGCAGGCCAGAAGGTGTATTAGGGATGTGTATACCGGCTCGCCCACCTCCTCCTGATAACAAGTACGTAAACAAGTTGACACGACTTTGTAGAGGAGAGAGAAAGAACCCTCTTGCTGATTCACTCAAGGTGATATGTTTGATGTTAAATGACGGGGATATTAAAGAACATGTACCAAGAGTAAAAGAATGTTGGTTATTATATTATTAGGCCTTTTACAATTTTGTCTTGAGGTGTTGTTGTAACGTAATGTCAGTAATGTGTAAGCTTATAGGGGTGAATTTTTGGAACAATTGCATTTTATCTGATTTTTTCTCCACACACACACAGACAGACAGACCATTCATAATTTATGCAATTTCTCAATATTGAAGAATTCATCAAAAAAGAAAAGCGAGAGAGATAATAATAGGTAGGAGATAAGTTATTGTAGAGGGGGCAGCGTGGGTGGGATGTGGTGTCGTGGTTAAAAAATGTCACCACGATGGTAGTATTGATGCCCACTCACACACCTAATGAATTGTCTACTTGTGGTGGTATATCTAGCTTACATGTAAAAATAAGTTAAGTCTGTAAAACAGCCAAATTACCGGATTCTTGATCTCTCGTTGACTCATCATTACAGGTGTACCATTAATAAAGCGGAGACATTATGCAAAATATCCGTATTTAGTGTGTGGAATACTTCTATTTTTTATAAAGCCTTTTTAGTCAGTTATATAATAAATCTGGATGCTGAATGAGCATCTTTAGTTGTACAAACATTAAAGAAAGTTGAATGTGTATGGCACTGCATTAGGTTGTCTACAGACAAATGACGCCATGACGTAAAGGCGTAAATTCATTATATAAAGTAAATAAATTTCCATCCGCCAACTGTTTGATGTCTTTAGAAACAGTTGAAATCGCAGAAAAAATAATATTGATATCCCCAATTCGTGTTGTAGGGATAATACATTGATACAGTCCATTTCACCGTACATTCAAATCATACATTACTTATCAGTGGAGGTTAGTAGTTTGACTTTTCCTGGTCTGGGAGGATTAAATATGATATCAAGAAAAACAATCTTTCGTGGCTTACATAAGTTATTCCCATAAAGTTCGTTTTCTGTAAATAGAACTCACCGACTGCAGTAGATAAGTGCATAAGATAGATATTTTATTGCCGAGGGACCGTTGAGCATTGTTTTTGCATTCGTAATACAGAAAAACACTTTTGATGGTTTATTTGATCAGTATTACTATTATTATGTTCGGTCAAATCACGCTAACGAAAACTACCAACAAATAGAAGGTTTGACTAATAGCAAATGTAAGCGTTGACCTATTCCTGTTAAGGGTACAACCTACGACTAGCATCTTAACCCTTATAGGGGGCGACAAAATGCAATAATTTTTGAGTTATGATAAAAATTATGTTTGCAAACTTATAATAAACCCAGCAAGGCTAGCGCATAGCCAAG
>JAHZNE010004241.1:0-60106 GCA_027744055.1 Callyntrura sp. NNG-2020
CATCACACCCATCCATTGTGTATGCATAATAGTCACAGGGTGACTCGATGTATGCATGCCCCCGTCATTTGGTGTCAAAATAAGATTGCGGACGTAGCTGATCCCACCACAAAAAAAGTCATTTTCTCCCTTCCGGAGTTGAAAAAAACTGCGGACGGTGCCATCTGCTTGCATCCTACCATTTCAATTGGGTCACAACCGCAACTTCTATTGTATCTATAAAAAATGAGAAACATTACATCACTAATTTTACTTGCTTGATTTATTTGATTTGGTCAAGTATAATTATGCAGTGCCCTCTCATAAAATTACAAGCAGCATAATTATTGTATTTTTTATATTTTAGCCATTTTAGATACTAGATAAAGATTTTTGTGAAATATACGAAACGTAGAAATGGAACCAGTATCACTTCACCCCTTTTATTTACCCCGTTCACACAACTCTATAATAATGATGTGGTAGATAACTAAGATAGCCGATAATATTGATGTGATCAAAATTTGTAACACATTAATTTTCATGGGCTTGTCGCTTGTAAATGATTGCTTCTCCCTCAGTCAGAGCCAGAGTCTGTGTATGTGTAATATAATATCCACAGCAGTTGTATTATTATTTCACAATCACGTGTCGGTTTTTTCCACATTGTTTCAGTTTCAGTTGTTTTGGTATTCAACCATGAACTACATGAACGTCAGCAAAATATGCCAATAGCAAATCATATTAATTATAGCTATATCGCAACCTTTGGTTTACAGCGGAGTATAATGAACTATGAACTGAACCGTTTTGGGGTGAAGTGCACAAAAGTCAAAATCTTTTTTCCAGAATCATAAGAATCTCTCTGTAGCTAAGATTTTAACCCCGTTTGTATGGCTATTATACAGCATTATTCAAGAAATGTAAAAGAAACAAGAAACTGCATGACAGGTACAACGAAAGGAAGGTAGCAGCTTGTATAAAAAGATTTTTAGATTTATTTTTTAGTTAGTTTTATATACGCTCTGCTGTTATGATACAGCAACTTGACCAAGTGGATATACCGTGCAGGATTGTTGATACGCATAATAATTCACCCTTTATGAATAATTCCATGTAAAAAAATGTAAAATTCGGTCGGTTGTATAGTAAATGAAAATCAAGTAAAATAGGACAATTATGAATACCGCATGCAGAGCTATTGCTGCGGTTATTTGTAAATTTCCTTGAAGTACTGCCCTCACCCATTCCCTCAGCCAGTCGTACCTGCAAATAAATTTCCTAATCCTTAATAACTTTATTTAGGCATTGACATTTATCCTACGATGTAAGTATTCCTGCCTAAGTAAATCACAAAATTAAAATTCATTCATGGATAGGACTAGGACGCTGACAATAAGCATGTGTACCATACAATGTGCATGTACTACACAAAAACTCAAAAATCTAACCATGTCCACTGTTGTGGATTGTGAAAGATGATAGATATAAAAGTCACAAGGTAATTTTTTTGTAAGAAAGGATAGCAAAAATAGCAATAGCAGATAAGCTACATTTAGGATATTGCATTGCAGGATCCTTTTCTTTGATAAAAAAAAGGTACAAGCTGTATACGAATGGTCATAAAGATAATCGGACAAAAGGGTTCCTCTCTGGTTGCCGTTCGATTGTTTGATCTTTCCATCGACAATGCGTAGGTAATGTAAAATGGTATGCCACACCAAGTAATATGTAATACGTTATTACTGACTACCAACTAATGTGTGGAGAGTGGAGAGTGAGCTCCTTTGTTGCTGCTGCTGCTGCTCTCGATTTTGGTTGGTTGTTGTTGGCATTACTTGCTTCTTCCACAGCACACAACAGCCCGGTGGTATCATGCTCTGATAATGTGTACTGTGCACGAGTGCATGTGTATGTAATATGTAGATGAACTGTTGTGTACGCAACATTTTGTCCGTTGGTTTGACAGAATAAACTTCAACCGTCCACAGGTAGAATATTCTCTTCAAGCCGTAGTTGTTGGTTGGGAATTCGTATAATCAACCATAAGCTAAAGGTAGAATTCTGGCAGTTTTACAAAAAAAATATTATTCTCACTATTCGAATGTTTGAAAATTACTTGGCTTGAATAGTTTTAATTGTTATTAATTAATGGAAAGTGACGCGTGAGGAGTGTCAAACTGTACATTTTGTACATATGATCAAGATCAAGCATCGTTTTCGGTTTTGAGTGCCAATCGTTGACTATTGTGGTTAACGACAAGATGACGACCTTAATTCCACTGTCGATAGCATTCGATGATTTAATACGGCATTATGATTTGTGCGTTAATCATGACACGTCCCCGGGTATGTATATTTGGAGAACTTTTTATTAAATTACAACTTTGTATTATTTTTCTGGTTTTATAATGAGAGCATTTATGCTATTTCAGAGTTCTTGGAGTTTGTTAATAATCAGGAGGTATGCCGAAAGAAGTGGAATAATGCGGAGGAAGAGTGCGAGCGTCTTCAGATAAAGGTTCAAGCCAAAGATGATGACATCTCAAGTATGGAAAAGAAGATACAGGAAATAAGAAAGCATTTGGAGAAGAAAATGGAACTATTAAATAAATCGGAATTAGAGAAAGACCGTGTTGCTGTTAAAAATAATTCTGCCAGAGCTTTAGTGAAAGCGTATTTAGCTGATGGGAAAATGACTAGTGATTTCAAGGAGCGATTAATAAATATTTTAAGGGTTTTGGAGACAGGAGATCGTGGAGGAACATCAATGTTGAAATCTCCGGGGCTAGGGCTGGATACTATTTCAGAGGACGGGACTACTGGTAAAAAACATAATGGAAATAAGTTCATTTACTTTATCGTATTTAAGCCACTAACAATGCAATTGTAATGTTGAATGTCTTGTATAGATCTCAGTATGACGCAGTCAGAAGACGATTTGGATTTATCAGTGGGCAGAGGTCGGAGACGATCAAAACGGCCGTCGTTGCACAGAGAAGACACGCAAGTTAAGCGAAGCCGTCACACTTCCTCAGTAAGCCAGACTGGCTTAGCCAGTGAAAATTTTAGATATATTGTGCTAGTGGGATATTAGATTTACTTAATTTTTTCAATTTAACGATTTTTTTTAGAAACAGACGGTTGAGATAAATGCAACCGACCAATTGATTGCAAAAACTGTAGTGTCATTCCCAAAAGATGGAACTGTTCAAGCTGTCGCAAGTCTGGAAACCCGCCAGGCTGCAAAATCAGCAATCTCTCCAAATTACTTAAAACCGTCTGCTCCACCAATGCCATCAAGTGGTACGGGTATATTTACATGTGTATTTGTAAGAATGAAGACAGCTAGAGTCAGTTGGATAAAACTCATTTATACAAATTAAAACTTTTTGCCCAATAGAATCAGAGTCAGATGTTGGTGGCTGGGTGGGATTGGACAAGGTAAAGTCTTCCCCAGTTGTTCCTTTTGACAACAATAAATTTGCTAATCAGCAAGGACCAACTACTTCTACACAGTCACCACGATTTGGTCGTACTCTTAGCTCCGGTGGACCAGTGACAATGCGTCCACATGCGTTTTGTTCGAAAACCGTTATAAAACCGGAAACTTGCGAACCTTGTGGGAAAAGGATTAGATTTTCTAAAATGGCGTTGAAGTGCAGGGACTGCAGAGCCACGTGTCATCCAGAATGTAAGGACAAAGTTCCTATACCCTGCGTCTCTACTGGAACTCCAGGCAACAACAAAAACCAAGTGGTATTTTTTTAACTTTGAATGAACATTCTATCTGATCAAAGATTTGTGGTGCCTATGTATCTGTATGCTTATATTCTGTTTCACAGGGTGCGCTTGCGGACTATGTTCCAGCACAACATCCAATGGTACCAGGACTAATTCAGCACTGTGTCAATGAAGTTGAAGTTCGTGGACAGGATGTATGTGGATTATATCGTGTACCTGGATCTGAACGTGAAGTTAAAGAGCTAAAAGAGAAGTTTTTGCGTGGAAAAGGTGTACCAAATTTGGCACGGTATGACATTCATGCCATTTGTGGATGCATTAAGGATTTTCTTCGCGGCCTTCAAGATCCATTGGTCACTCGTTGGTTTTGGCGTGATTTTGCCACAGCAGCTGAGATTAACGATCCAATTAAAAAGCAAGCTGAAGTAGAACGTATTATTCATGATCTTCCGCCACCAAATCAGGACACATTGGCGTTCATGATACTTCATTTGCAAAAGTAATTTTACAAACAATTATCGCATTTTAAAATTACATGTTCTTGTTCTTATGAATGTCACAATTTCTGGTAATTTTCAGAGTTGCAGAATGCCCTGAAGTGTCGATGCCGATTGGCAATTTGGCAAAAGTATTTGGTCCAACAATCGTTGGGTATTCAGACCCAGATCCAGATCATGCAAAAATGTTGAGGGAGACGAAAAAGCAGCAAATGGTATTAGAAACTCTGCTTAACGTCCCCTCGAATGTCTGGAAGAAATTTGCTTTCAGATCACAAGAAGATACAAAGATTTTCATGTCTGGTGGAACGTACAACAAGTCTAAAGCAAAAACCTTGCAATCACCATACACTCCTCATGGTCCTTCACTTTCTAATGTGGATCGCATTCGCAGCAACGGAAAGAAAATATATTTTACAGACGATTCGCCCAAAGAGGTCATGAAAACTCGATCTCATAAGCGCACATTTTTTGATTAGCGAATAATGTTTTATACATTTCTAATATCAAATACGCTACATACAATGAACATAAACACCACTATATTATGTATGCTAAAATCTCGTTAGCGTGCCTTGTAACTATTGCACACACACAGTAATAATTGTAACTTTTGTTTAGATAGGTCCAGTTTAGTAACTAGATTTTAATATGCTATCGTATGAATGTAAAATATATATGCCAGTTGACTTCAGATATTGTCATTGTGGTCGTTGTTGAAAAGATAAACTGTGTTCATTGACGAACGTTTGGTATGGTGTAGTGGGATAAATATGCTCTTTTGAGGCATATATATGTATGAAGTGACTGACGTATGAGTTAAATTAAAGTTTTATGAGAATTATAGTGTGGTTTGAATATTTTAATAAATGAACATTAAATCTTGTAAAATAACTACAAAGCGCTTTATAAAAATTTGTTAATGAATATTGATATATTTACAATTTTTTTCCTAATGCGCATACATATGACAGCATCTTGCAAGAAGGATACGGTTAATGGGCACATCGTATTACGAGATAAAATTAGGAGATTATATAATCGTCACCGGCTCCTGCGTTAAGTAAGTCTATATTCTCCCCGTCCTACAAATGTAATGATTGGTGAAATTAAATTATCACATCTGTGTACAAATAGGACATCACATTTTTTACATTAAAACATCTTTTTAAATGTATTGTCATACTTCATCCGGATTCAGATCATCGATTTGTTCCGTATCGTCTACAAGATCATCATAATCGTCTGCACCCATATCACCACCAACACTAAAATAAAATTTAAACAATGGGATGAGCTTTCTTTAAATTGCCGAAAGTTGTTTTCCCTCTCATTATAATTATTATTAGTTTTACGCCGTCACTTACTCATCTGGCTCATAATCATCCGCCATTTTAACCAGTGATCTTCTGAGAAATGCGTCTACCGTACAGTTTACTTAAACACGTCCTCTAACTAACTAGAGGCGAATCCTCTGTGTCTTTAAAAGTAAACAAGTTAGTTATTATACAAATTTCATTTGGACATGAGCACAAACAGCTTGCTATAAGCAGATTGCATACATTGGATTAGAGGTCAATATTACACATGATGAAGAACTCACCGGTTTCAGGAAATACCACCACTGGCTTGCAAAACTATTTGGATTTACAGAATACGCCTATTTAAAAACGAATTAAATTTATGTCACGGTCACGACTCACCACTATTTTCTAACTTGTGCCGGGCAACCTTGCGTGTTCTCCCACTACTCTCTTCTCTACTAATAATCTTGTAGTTTATTTACAAAATAAATCCACAAATCACACTTGTAGCAAAAAAGACACACAAACACAGCACAGCCGAGACAATATCCTGAAATCGTAAACTATTCCGTTCAAATTTAAAAGTTGAGTACTAGTTTCACTTCTCCCCTACTTTTCATTGAGCAAATTTACTCAATTTTTCTCAAAGCTACCTGTTTGTTATATTCGTAAACAAAAAACTCATCTGCTGACGTCGTCGATGTGCATAGTAGTGCATAGATCATTACTTACTTCGCGTTTAGCAACTTCACACGCACAGTAATACACGACGGAGGATCACCTGTTTTATGGGAATTTTTAACGCACTTTCTTTACACGACACGTTTACGTCAGAGATTTCTATGGACTTAATGAGTGTAGAGTATAATTAACTTTGCTAATGACTGATCGTCGGAGTATTCGATATCTTATTCACGTAGTGTAAGACGATTGGTCGCATACTGTACAAAATTATGCTCTTCCGTGTTCGTGTCCATTACTTCGCTGTATTTAACTAGTCCATGAACGTTAGCCTAGCCCAGTCAAAAGTTACAATTTAGTTTTATTTTAACTGCAGGACTGACTAATCATAGCCCTGCTAACCTAACCTAATTCATACGTGATCAAATATTCATGTATTAAGAAATTATTATCATCACTACGAATATGGATAAAGGAACTCAGTGGTTTTTACGATTAGTTATAAGTTTTGTAATAATATCGAGCTTTTTTCAAAATGGACCGATCAGAAGTTGTCATGCGTGGGATAATGCGGAATTAGAAATGTATGATCTGGTGGAGGAACTGAACAAAAACTTTTATGAAGTCTTGGGAGTCTCACCGGTGAGCACGATACTTTTCAAGATTAATGTAATTTCAATTCGAAGTTATTTAATTATAAATTGTGTCTTAATAGGATGCGACTTCCAAAGAAATTAAAACAGCTTATCGGAGGCTTTCTGTGAAGTTGCACCCGGACAAAAACCCCGCACCTGATGCTAGCGAGAAGTTTCGGCAGGTAAGTCATAAGTGGGGTTAACCAAAATGTATATTTGGTCCAGACTACTGGAAACTTATAGCGTTTGTTATTTTAATAGCTTGTAGGAGTTTATGAAGTCTTAAAGGATGAAAATCTCCGCAAAGCATATGAAGATGTACTGGTCAACGGGCTTCCTAACTGGAGACAACCGATATTCTACTTTAGAAGAGCCAGAAAACTTGCTGTGTGGCAGGTTTCACTTATCCTTCTTTTAATAGTGTCTGTTGGACAATATCTTGCTGGATGGGCTTCCTACTTTGAAAAGAGATTATCCTTGGTATTCAAAAGACAAACGTTTTAGCATTAGCTGTTTGGACAAAGGCGTATTATGATATTACGAATAAACATTATTTTAAAATTTTCTATATTTAGCGGGAGAGCATTGAATATAAATTGAGGCAAAAGCAACGAACTAGAAGGTCTCAAAAGGACGGGCCAACAGTAAGCGAAGTTGAAGCAGAATTAGAGCATCATTTGCAAAAACCTAGGTGGGTTTGAATAAATCACGGAACTTATTATAAACTATTTCTGTAAAAAGTATTGGAAACTTGGAAACTTTATTGTATTTACCTCCATTTAGTTTGTGGAACATTGCCCCGTTTCAAATTATGCGAGGAATATGGTATTTAATATTTTATCTTCCGGGCGACATCATGGCACACATGAGATATGTGAAAGAGCAGAAAGAAGAAGAGGCTAGGGAGCAGGAGCTACAACAGAAGCTTTTAGAAGAGCAGGAGCGAATCGCACAAGAACCTAAAAAACCGAGAAAACGAAAAACGTTTGTTGCACCAGAAAAAGAAGAAAGCGATGGTGAAGAACAAGAAGATCAAGATGATCAAGAAATAGCTAAGAAACCTGTAAAACCAAAGTACGTCAGTGGTGGTTTGTGGACTGATGAAGATCTTGGAGAACTAGCTAAACTATGTACCAAGTTTCCTGGAGGAACACCAGAGAGATGGGACAAAATATCTGACGCTCTTAGAAGACCTGTTCCTGAGGTTATTTTTATGGCAAAGAAGGTAAAGTACACTGGAATCAAAAGTTTTTCATGTCCGAAACGAACGAATTTGTAAATAATACACGAATTTGTAGGTAATGGAACGACTGTCGAAAAAACAAGAGGAAGACGATGAAGTAAAGCCACAGGTCAAACTTAAAGTCAAAACTAAGGGAGGAAAAGCTGACGCTGTTGCCGCAGCCTCAGGCGACATTGATAATGCAGCAAACTGGAGCGCTGAAGAGCAAAAGTACTTAGAAAAAGCACTTTCAATTTATCAGAAAGGATCCATAGAGAGATGGGAAAAAATCTCTGCAATGGTTCCAGGACGAACTAAAGTGAGTTATTTATGCAATTGTAAAGTCGCCGTATCGAAGACGTATTCTAATTAGAGTTCAATATGTATTTCAGGAGGAATGTATGGCTAGATTTAAATATCTCGCGGAACTGGTTAAGAAAAAGAAAGAGGAAACTGCAAAAGAAACTGAAAGCAGTACAGCAGCTGAGACAAGTGAACAAGATGCGGGAAAAGGTGCAACCGTTGCTTCATCTACATCTTCGGTTACTGAGGATCCAGATTCAAAAGATTCTGTTGAACGAAAGAACTCTTCGTCGTCTAATAAGTCTGCCTCCGACAGTGAGTGGTGCATGGTGGAGCCATCAGAGTAGTGATATTTTTGTATGCTTTTATTTATTTTAACTATTCTTAAAGAGTGCAAAAGTTTTTTTCTTAGCAGGTGACAAATAAGTCACAAGCAATCATTTGCAGTATTTCTTGATGCATGCGTATACAATGTACTTCAGTTTTTATATTTTGGTGCTTTTTGTCAACTGTCGCAAGGCCATCCCGATGATGTACACATAAAGTTTTATCAACTTGTAAATAATTATTGTGTTGAATGCAACGTGCAACACCGACATTGTGATAAAACACCATTGCCATTTGAATATGATGTAAATGTCTTCTTTAAAATGACTTTTGGTGTGTTTGCGTTTAAAGAAGATTAAATAAAGTAATCTCCTTCGTTTCGAAGACCTTTTATCTATGTGGAAAACAATATACACACTCGTAGCCTTGTATAATCATTTTGTCATGCGTTTTTCTCATTAATCAATGCGAATTTTATATTTTAAAACTATTCACTTTAAATATCAACAAGAGATTCTGTAGATATGTTGTTCAACAACTGTGCCTCACTCACGTTATTCCGATTTAAACAACAATTACTTAAAAATGACTGATGATTCGCTTAACTTGAAAAATGAAAACTTTTCCTCATCAAGCAGTACTTTTCTCTATGTCTGCGGGGTATATTACACACAAAAATCAAAATGCCATGTTATCCTTACAGATAAATGTCCGTTTTAAAGGCATTTAGATTAGTGGGAAAAGGCCACTAAAGTTTTCTGGCGGAGATGTCACTAAAAATGACATTTATGACACGACGGACATGTCCAGAGTTTTAATCTAGGACAAAGAGATTTGCATCCGAAATCGATAATACGCATTAAAAACGAGTTTTACTTTGTCAACCAAACTGAACCCTTTTGACAAATGCTTATTCCACAATTTCTGGCAAGAATACGTAAAAATGTATGACCTCCACGAGTACAATACAGTAAAGATTTTCTAAATGTAATGAAATCGACGGTTAAAAAATTTACTGGCATTGGCACTAATTGGCAGGATGGGGCAAAAATACGAAGTGTTGAAATATTAGGATCCACAGGGGGTGGACAGTGGACCACTGGGGATTAAGGCAGTGGTCTAGAAGGAGGTCCTTGTAAGCGGTTTACTGGGTTTGAGTTGAGAAATGCGTATGGAATAGCATGATTTCTGTTCAAATCTCTTGAGTTTTGGTGAGGCGGTAATGAAGGACTTCCTGTAAGATCAATAAGAGTGGTACATTGTATAGTACACCATCAGAGACGAGATAAGTGAACAATGGAAAGGTGCAGCAGTTTTTTTTATTTACATTTCCGTTTACTGATGATCCAGATTCAAAAGAGTCTGTTGATGAACAAAAGAACTCTTCGTAGTCTGATAAGTCTGTCTCGGACAGTGAGTGGGGCTTGATGGAGCCGTCTGAGTAGTGATATTTTTATACTTTTATTTATTTTAACTATTCTTAAAAAGTGCAAAAGTTTTTCTTAGCAGGTGACAAAAATAAGTGACGCCAACCAATCATTTGCAGTATTTTCCTGATGCATGCGTAAATAAATATTGTGTTGAGTGCAATGTGCAACACCGACATTAGTCATAAAATACCGTTGTCGCCATTTGATTATGATGAAAAGGATGTAAATGCCAAATGCTATCTTTAAAATGTCTTTTGGTAATTATGCGTTTAGAGAGACGCGGAGATTAGAGATTGAATAAAATCTTCGTTTCAAAGACGTTTATCTATATGGAAAAATATGCTCGTAGCCTTGTATAATCATTTTGTCATGTGCTTTTCTGATTTTATCAATGCGAAAATATACGTTAGATACTTCTTCTTAACCATTTTCACGCAGAAATTACTGTTTTTCTGTATTTATCAACGTCTTGGTCTGCTACAAAGATAGAAGAGAACAAAGTGATCTCAGAGATTTTAAAGATCATTTTCTTTACAAAGTCTTAAGTCTTAATCACTAAAAAAGCAGTCGTTCGTCTCATCTCACCAAAAACAAAAATCATTTCTCTCTTGGATTTCTTTTTCTCGCAATCATACCTTTTCATTTTGTATATTACGATAATGTTTAACATAACACGAGTTTAATTCATCTATAATAATAATAATATTATGTAGTTAACTTAAATTACATACGGTACATGGTTTTTACGATAGTAGTAGTAATAGTTGCAGTAAAGAGTAAGATACAAGATACAATACACAAGTCATCATAATATTCTTTTTTTGCAATATTTTGCATGTACAAATGTGATTTTTATCTCCTGTTGTTGTAAATGGCCATCTTAGTACATATTAAGTTTTACACAAGTAAAATATTCATTTCCTTTAAAATGTTTATAAAGACGATGACAATACACACGAGAGTCGTACAAGTATGAGTAGTATGTAATAATAAGTTTAGTTTTGGCGTTTTTTGTTGTTTGTTTTTGAGTACAACTATGTTTCTACACTCTATTATACCTAATAATACAGTATAGAATATATAGTACACATAAAAATTCGTTGCTTTCCATATTCATATTAAATAATTAGGTATATATCCAATCTTTTTGAGAAAAACACAAGGGAAATTTCTTTATTTTGTATATTATATTTTATAGATGTACAATTACAAGTATCAGATTCAATATAATTTTGATGCTGTATATTTTTCACATGATAGAGGACGACGAGGGCACGGTAAGTAGGAAAAAATACTCCAGTCAAAAAGTCAACTTAAAATTATTAGTGTGGTATCGGTAATAAATTTCTCTCTCACGTGTTTCGATTGAGACTCTTCACAAGGTTCGTTATAAATCTTTGATGATTGATGAGGTAATAATGTTCCATTTTAAAAATTAATTTATTACGACAAGATATAGGAGTGCAAATATTACTGAGTTGAGAGGTTTTCCTTTTCGCAATACGACGCACGAGAAAAAAAATTAAAATTATTGTACATTATTTCACTGGGTCCGGTCACTCGGGCGGGACAAGAAAAGTATAAAACAAGACACACATAGCAAAATACATTTTTGCACTAGGATAAAGAACGGAAACAGTTTACGTTTAAGATAAGCAATTACCCACTTTTTAAATATTATAGCTGTATATTACATCATACCAATTTATTATATTTTACTTTTGAAACCATATTTTTCTATAAGGAGAAAATCCTATCGTTAATAATTTTAAAAATTAATGTCAATAATGTCATTACAAATTAAATTAAGAGTAATTAATATTTATTATTCGTTAGATCTTGTTTTTACATGTCAATTATATTAACCAGGAATGCCCACATGGGATTTTTAAGTACGCGTGCGAAGATTTGTTACATAATGATATTAATTTTTACCCTAAATAATGCTATTTTAAAGAAAAGTAGGTACGTAAGAAAAATCGTTTTACTGGACCACTTCTAGTACCATGAGTCATTTGGAAATATTAAACCAAAGAGATGATAAAACCATCAAGTTAAATCGGGTATTTACTTACTGACGTAAAGAAAGTCGACAAAAAGTGATCATCAAAGAAGACAGATTTTACTTCTGCCTCTCTGATAAACGTAATGAATGAACACGGCAGTCTTGAATATGACTTCAAAATATAATTACATTATACGTACGTAATTAATAATAGTAACATTGTATCAACCCAACTTTTAAATTTTTACGCGTGTGCTTCAAAATTCATTTTTAACCTGCGTAAAGTGTGTAATATGTGCACCTATTAATTCTACTAAATGCTTTCATGCGTGTTGTTGCTTCTTGAGTTATTTCAAAAATGTGTCTAGTTTGTGTTTCATGTGATTGGTTGTTTGTTGAAGTGTGTATTTACAAAATCTACAACATGGAGCTCTAATTGTCAACTGTACTACCGTAATGATAACTGCACTGATAACAATACATATTTTTAAACACATTGTACATTACAACATCAATTATCAGCGGAACAGCAGAGGGTAAAAAATTGTAAAGATTACCAACACATTTATGTATTTATATAACGTATATTCAACAAAAGTCAAATGTGAGCATAATAAGTAACGTATTATCAACAAAGAAAACAAAAAACTTAAATTACAAATTATGCGGAAAAGAAGTATCAAATTCGAAATTAATCTTAACATTCTATACATACATGAATGAAGCATACTAAAACGCAAAATGTATGGTTTCAATATTAATGCATCTACTTGGAACAATTTCCTTTCCCCAAAATCTCTAATGCAGTGACAGTTTTTATTCATATTACTACGCCGTTTCAAATTCAGAATATGTATACCTACTTACACGCGAAGGATACTGACAAATTCGAAAATAACCACATAATTCTCGTCCTTACAGCAAATGAACGAACAATTAAAATTCGCACCGGCAAAACAAGTTGCTCCCAATAAAACAACCGATGTAAAAGGTAAGTTCGTCTTACACTTATCAGTAATAATAAATTTTAATGTTTAGAATAGCATCAATATAAATTTTAGCTGCCTTTTGTCTCAATAATATGAGCATTGTCATGAAAGAAAAAATGGTCACGTGCAACAGACAAAGAAGATTCGGCACTTCCATGGCTTACTATTAATGTGACGATTTTTTCGTATGAACGAATTTATTTCAAGCTGATATTAATGAACTTATAAAATAGTATTCAAATAACAATAATTATTATCAGTTACGCTGAAATGATATATAAATAGGCAAGAAAGAAAAATGTTCCACATCCTGAACGCGTCATTCATTTGCTGAAGTAAAACAATAACTACTAAATGTAAACGTTGCACACAGTAGAGTCAATTAAACTCAGAGCTACACCGAGATCTACCTTGGCTTAAGTGTTTAAATTGTTTTTTTTTGTTCGCAGTATATTTATACGCAACACTAAGAAGTAGTAAGAGTAGTAATTCAATAATAATAATAATAATATGTAACCACATTTTTTGTAAAAACTTACAACTACGATAGAGGTTTAGTTGATGCAATTCACATATAAAGAACAGTGTTAGTGCTTGTTCTTTTTGTCACAATCAGAAACGGTTATACAATTAATCATAAGTTTACAGTGTACAACGATGAAGAAAAAATAATCGAGTTTTCCACTATACACCTGCCAAGATATCACTAACACTTAAATCTAATAAAAATGCAAGGTCAAAAAGGAATTTTTCGCCCCTAAATGATGATTGTTAAGAATTAAGACGGGTTGGTCACATGTGAGCTTAGAGGTTACCGTCTCTCCCTAAAAATTAAAAGAGATTTCATTAATACACAAAATTAAAAAATACGAAACAATACAATTTTTTTTTTCTCGTATCAGGACTCACTTGTACAACAAATAATCTCTAATCGCAGGAGGAATATTCAGTTCATTTATGCGGTGAATTCTTTCCTTTCCAATACATTGGCGAATGACCCTTCTACATAAAAACATTAGAGGAAGTGGCTCGGCTGCAATGGAGAAAAAGAAATATTATATTTATTGCATAATGGGTGTCCCATTGTCATTATGAAGTGTCGTTGGCACAATTCGGAACGAAGTCTATGAGCATATTTAGCTATTATTCTTGGCAATATATTTCATTTATAAGCTACACTTACGTTCGAGACCACCAATATATTTCATTGTAATTTCACAATGACCCCACACAGCTGAGACTATTGGATACAATTTCTTTCCTTTCAGTCCTCTGAATGCTAGTCCTAGATATTGACCGTCGACAACAAACGCTAAGGTTCCTTCATCCATGTCTAACACCACTGATAAAGGTACAAGGATACAGAAAAAACAATATTATGTATGTCCATTATGTCTTCAAGTATTGCGGCATATGATTACAGGCATAAAACATAACGTATAAGTGTAAAATAAAAATGTTTACCTTGGAAGGTATCGGGCACAACAAAACTTTCGTCGGGCTTTAAAAGCGCTGGATAGCTTGTCCCTGATGTTGTGTTTTTGCTATCATGATAAAGTTTGTTACGTCCTAAGTCCCACCCCCAAGATTGATCGTTGCTACCTACCAGACTCTGCAAAGGAATTTTCCATACGGAATAAGTACAAATTCACGACGTTGGTAAAAACAATCAATATTAAACAGTTTCGCACGGTTTACCTGATATCCAACTGAGTTTAGAGGAGCTTCCTGAGTCGCTACTCCTACAACCGCATGAGTTCCCCTTTGTCGCGTCGACCAATGAATTTCCCATACATGAAGTCCTCTACTGAATCCAGTTTTTCCACGTATACAATCTGTACTTTGGGCTACTGGATGTCGATGGAATGTAAGCTTGTCGTCCTCCTGAAATTTCGAAACACGTCATATACAGTATTGAACATGCAAAAATTAAATTTTAACAAGGTACTTATAATTTAGTAATTTGTCCGACGTACCTTAACAAATATGTTGAGGGATCTATCTTCTGAATTCCATGCATTTTTAACCTGGAGTTCTTTAGAAACTGGAGGCATATCTAGCAACATGTCTAATCGAGCTGGTGGGGTAAGTTCTTCAGCCAATTCTCGAGGTCCTGGGGTTCGTGGGGTGGTCTCTCTTCCCACAGCCTTCCCACCACCAACTGCAAAGAAATAACAATAAAATGATCAATAAGCATCCAAAATCGATCATATGCATTAAACGTGGTTTACTTTGCTAACCAACCTGAAACTTTCTGACCCATGCTCATTCCACGATTTCTAGCACGAGTACGTAAAAATTTATGACCTCCACGAGTATAATACGGTAGAGATTGTCTAGATGTAATCAGCGGAGAAATACTAATATTTACTGGCGTTGACACTGATGGGCAGGATGTATGCTGTGGGTCACAGATACGAAGAGTTGAAGTATTAGGATCCCCTAGGGGTGGACCACTGGGGATTAACGCAGAAGCTCCAGAGGGAGATCCTTGTAAGCTGTTTACTGGGTTTGGGTTGAGAAATGCGAATGGAATAGGATGACTTCCGTTCAAACCTCTTGAGTTTAGGTGAGGCGGTAATGAAGGACACCCAGAGTTTCCACAATTACGGGCGGAACCTCCACTTAGCACCGCACGACACTGCTGAGATCTGTAAGACAAATAACAAAAACAGTTATATTAGTAAAGCTAACACCTCTCCAGTTTCATATTTTTAAACATGTGCACATATTCTAGTATTTTAATATTTATTTAGTAGTTTGCTGATTTTTAAGTAATTAAATTCGCAAAAGTTTGTAAACGACCACAGTTATAAAAAAATTGTACTATTCTATTGTACTAAAATTGTATTAATCTAAGCATCTGTATTCTTCAGTTTCAACTGTATAAATTTTTAAAATATGTTAGAAATCATATGACGCCAATGTTCTTCATAAAACTGCATACAATACGATAGTTTTCTTCAACATTTAATCATGGGCATGTAAGCTACGTATTGATGAAAGCATTTAATAGGTAGGATAGTGTTACATTCGTTGATTCAGATTTATCCTCCAAAACAGCTAAATCGATTTATAACCCAAGACGGAAAGACGCTCAAAATGTCACAATCGTAAGAGAAAGGACAGAAAATGCCGGCAATAAAAGAAGAGAAAAGATTATATCCAAATCCAACCCGATTTCACACAACGTTCCTGTAAGGCAAAGTAAAAGCTCGGTGCCTTTCCGTTCCTTATCTGCTTGCAAGTTCCATGCAATGTCATAAAAGAATTGCATCAAAATTTTATTCCTAGTTGCTCCAGTCAGTCAACTTTGAATAAAAATAGATCTCTACACTGATTGTACCGACGTAGGGTAATGACTTGCGCGTGTTATCTTGTTTATGTAAATTACATCTAGGTAAACTGGCAATATACGTTACGGTTTACACATCTCTCCTTTTCGCTGACTGGGAATTTGTACAAGTTGTTCGGTTCAGTTTGGGAACATTACGGGGAAATAACGTTTTCAACGTTAACTTTGTTAGACTTATCATCACCATCATTGGTGTGTGCGGAGTTCTTTGTTGAACATTTTCCCCCTTTGTTGCATTTACTTAATATGCGACTGGTTTCCCGTGAATCGAATGAAACTTCAATTTTTGAAGAACAAGAGTACTGAACCGAAAACAACCTCGTATTTGAAGAGTTTATCATTATACATAATAATAATAATAAAAGTTGAAAGACAAATACAGATAAATCAAATTGTACATACAATACACAATGATCGTTTGTACAACTCATTATTAGCTTTCATTCAACACAGCACAACTCCCGAACAAATACAGCTTAAAAATTGTGCACGTATGTTTTTTTTCAAGGAAATTCAGTTAATATTTTTGCACGCACATCAGCATCAATTATTCCGTACGACCATACGACCACCATTGTGTCTGTCATCTGTCGAATATAAGGTAGAGGGGAAACGTCCGGTTTGCCAACAAAAATCCATTTTTTTATTAGCTGATATATCGTTTAAGTGCACTAACCTTACAGGAAGGACCATTATGGGCAATTGATTGAAACATCCGTTCGGAGAAGTAAGAGTGTGCAAAGCTTTTTTTTCGTGAAACATTATTTTTAGCTGAACAGCAAAATGACCAGTTATGTTTTCTAATTTGTCATTGTCTCACAATGGAACTCCGGTCTAAAAAGCTTTTTCCAACACGTTTACGCTGACAAGTATAAAGGACGTGGACAAATCACAATTCCGTTTGCGGCCGAGCCATATATACTTTGCGTGTCATCAATTGGATTATTCATTTAATATTATTAGTACAACTGGTCACGGTCAGGTTTTTGTTATTTAGCCAATAATAATTCAATGTAACATAACGAACGATCGAGGGCAAAGAGTCTGCCTTAATATGCCCTGCTAAAATGCTCCATAGTACAATACATGCCACCATTAAAATGTGTTGTTGCACTAAAGCCTACTATAAAACAGTTTACTCTTTATAGCACCAAGCAATAGTCCCGTTTAACTCAAGTACAAGGACGCAGTCCATTTCCAAGCTTAGGAGCCCTCGGGTAGAAGAGGAAGCTGTATGGCAATGGCAATACCACTGCACATGTCACGTCTCGTAACTATAATTTGCGTGTGAGGTCAAACTCATTTCGCCTTGTCATATACTTGAAAAGCCATACATTTCAAGAGTAAGCTAAACCTACCGCAACTACGAATTTTGAATTTCAAACCAGACAAGCCAAGTACGTACTTTACATGTCTGCTACTTTTTAATTTAAACCATGATAGTAGTAGTAACTAGCAGAGTCTATTTATATTGATTGGTTTGCATACATGTCCTTGTATGGAGGACTGTATAGTATACTTGTAGCAATAAAAAATCTTCGTAGAGTACTACTACTACAACAATAATCATAGTGATGCATGACGAAAATATTATACTCTATGTACACAATCATTAAAAATGAAGTCATCAAAATTATTAATTGTGTATTTAAAAAAAATTTAAGTATGTATGTAGGAGAACGAATTAATGCAAATTTGCATCTGCTGCTCTTTCGTGGCTTTTTACGGAAAAAACGTGATTTGACTGTGTGCATATATGTTTACAATCAGTCCTCTAATGACTTCCAAAAGTCAATTTCACGTAATTTACATCACAAAAGGATTTGGGATGAGTGCAAGCAGCAGGCGTGAATTGAAGCATTAAAATACTCAATAGACACGACGATAATGACAAAAAAGGGACTTGCACTTGACCAAGCTTTTTTTAGCCGGTGTATTACTTTATTTATCGACATTTTGTAATAATTTTTTTTCTGTGCAGAGTAGTCGTGCACATTATATATTCACAAAATGCTAACAAGCTCGTCTAAAATTAGCATTCATCATCAAGTTACAGACAGTTTTTCTCATTTTTTTGGTAGTACAAGTACAACTTTTTGTGTTACTCAAAAGCAAACGACTATATTCCCCAATGTTACTACCATCTTTATTTCTTCTCCTCAATCCACCTGTACGGATCGTGCAAGATATACCAATTCAACAAATTACTTGAAAGAAAATGAAACCAACATAGGCATGCTTAAAGCGGTGTCGCATTTTACACAGTATTACTTCCACACACAGTATTTTTGGCGAGGTCTCTTTTTCGTCGTCGCCAGTCCAAAAATACGTGATGTACGTATTCACCCAGTAAAAAACATGCAACAACGACAATCATCATATCGAATATCATCATTTTAACATTGTGCTGCTTCTTCAAAAGCTTAATTTGTCTCCTCATGTGCCATGCTCCCCTTTTCTGTACACACGCGTTAAAAATTCCCAGTCCTTATAGACTTTATAGCACCTTGTGTGTGTTCATCATTTTCCTAACTGCAGCGGCACAAAAGTTCCCAACGAACAATGTCGCTTTGCATGATTCCATTTTATCTGCCTATTTCAATTTCTAAACAATGCTACCACTACTATTACTACTACTGCCATCATCACAACCAAATGCATAACTTATTCACCTGCCTTGTTCAGTGTTATGTGATAACTAACTTGACACTGACTTGAATGCCTACATACACACAAGAAGAGACAATACTACTTACTTACAACAGCAGCGTACTTGCCTGCCTGTCACTCAAGTTTTTACATGCATTGCATGCATTAAAATAATCTATTATGCTCAAGGCATTCTTTACCTATTAATATTGATACATGACAAACACAACAATGATAATGGATATTTGTGCGATGCATTGTCATGCTTTTTATAGGATGTGATGCTTCGCGTTTACAACGATGATCACGATGATGATGTACGTTTCCACCATCACTCCAAATCCCTGCTATTATACAATTTACATATATAGCATGAGAGAAACCTTTAAAATGCGGATTGTTACTTTTGAACTGCTGCATTGTTGCATGCGCTTTTGCTGCAGCTGTTAGTAATGATATGGCTGATTGTGAACTGTGATACATAGTTTGGCTTCAATCGTGGTGGTGGTAGTAGTAGTAGTATAGTAGTGTCTTCCAAATAAGTTATGACCAAAGAATTTATCACTTGCACCATGAGAGCTTGACCTCCAAAATACTTAATAATGATTACTTCTCTAACATTAAAGCACACGCATTTAGAAACAAACGAATATACACATATAAATATAGGTAGCCACCATCATGGTTAATGCAAAGCAGACATTATAAAACTCGTAGGAAACACTCTTATAAGGCAATTTGATCATGATGATGATAATCAATTGATCAAGCATGTCTGTGCATAGTTATACGCCATCAATACTAGTGCCAAGATGATGATTCTGCTGTTGTTGCTGCTGTTGGTTGCTACTCCAAAAGAAAGGAAAAGGATAATAATGATGAGTGTCTGATTGTGATTATGCATTTTTGTAGATGATTGTTGCGAGTGTGATCACAAGTGGTGGAGGTATGGTAGCTGTAGTGAGAGATTTTTTGTTCTGAGGGACAAGGAAAAAAGAAGATGCAATGTAATAATCGAATGTAATAGAAATAATACAAATGCACACTAAACACCAACCATATACAACAGAGTATGTCTACACGTTTAAGTGGAGAGTACACTTACACATTTGTACATACATAAAAGCGCAATCATCAAACCAACAAGTCAGAAAACATTTAGCCTATGAAGCGATAAAGGTGCTACCACAACCAACTTGTACAGAGTCCCACTATGAAGAGAGGGAAAAGAGGGATGATGATTATATGATCGTATAATCATGATCATGAAAAAATTCATATTTTTTTGCTACAAGTGAAAAAATCGTGCACTCGACTTAGCATTCGTTATTAGTGTATTATATACAATAATAATGTAATGCTAAATGAACAATGTATCGTGAGTGTAATTGTGAAATATGTGCACAGATAAAAATGTATTCAGCTACTTTAAAAGCTCAATGAGATTATTACGCCTTGCAATTGTTGCTAACAAAGCACCTTATAATAACATTCCCTCCACATCACTTCACATTACATCTCCTCTCCTTCCTAATTTGTATGAACGAAAGGCTATTCGTTTAAACATTTTTTTTCTTCATGCCAAGCCATGCCACCACCAACAGCATCACAATAACTTGCCATTTTACCATATTGCAACATTTTCAATAGGTATATATCAACGTGTGCCTCCCAGCCGAGAGGGACCTATCTTTGAGGAGCATTCTCCTTTTTGAATATGCTACAAAAAGTGAAGACCATATAAAATGCATCCATAGGTAGTTTTGGTAGCAGCACAAGTTCACATTTTTATGACATGTGGTTTTTAAAGATGAGAGGCTACAAGAGCAAATATATATATATAGTCGGAGTTGACGGTATAGTCAACGAGCCACGCCAAATCTTATATAACTTTTACATTTTTTATACATAGCTAGACACACGTCGTTACTATAAAAGTAAGTACTGGCTCCTCTCCACACACATCTTAAATGTAAGGTAAAAACGTGCTTGTTTCAATTTGCTTACCTCACTGATGCACACCACCGCACCGTAGGCACTAATTTGCTTCCAGTAAACTACATGTATACCACGTGATCAAGATTCTAATAATAAATAACGATGGTTGTTGCTGTTTTGTGGATAATAGGCTGGGACTGGACTTTAGCTACCGTTTTTATGGTTGCACCCAACACAACACAGGAAAATGACGGTGGTGTTTGCATTTTAGATGATTCTTCCTCTCTCGTTAGCAATTCCATTTTACACAACAATGCTGTATAAGTGTATATAGTCACAATGTACCTACTTAATTACCATCGGTTTCAATGTTGCTTTTTTCTGGCGAACGAACGAACAAACGAACCGAATGTTCTACAGAGTGAACGAGATGCTAGAGAGAGGATGTAAAAAACTAAACCCGTGTACTTTGCAAACCTCACGTTCCAAGAACATTATCAGTTACTTGATCACCCTTAAGTCCACATTTCCTGTATACCTATACCTACCTACATGTACTTCAGCTACCTATACGCACACATGTACCTACCAAATGGGACAAAAGAACCTGGCAGAAAAGTCTGCCTTACAACACCACAAGGAACAACTGTAACCGTTCACTTTTCCCGTATTCTTCCACAGAGGAAACGCTTTAGACCATGATTACACGCATAACGAATAAGCTACCACCATGATGGCTATTAAGCGCGCACTACCCACGTTGACTAATCCAACTCATATCCGTTTTCTGATGACTAGGAAAAAACTAACTTGAGAGAGCCAGCAAAATCCCGCATGTTCAATGCCATTGATCCCGGCACAAGTAGGCACATGCATGACTTGAACGAACAATATTGGTTTCTCCCTTTTTACAGCGAGAAAGCCCATCAACAGAAACCGGAAAACTAAAAGGGGAAAAAGGGGAGCCTGCAATGGAAAGACTTTAGCCTAAAACCTTTTTCATTCCGGGAATGAAGCTCTCTTCATGCAACTGGATTATCATGATAATAGTGGTGCTGTGGCAACAAAGGTGGTAGACCGGTATAATCATTCAACGAAGTGGTGGTGGTGGTGATGATGATGATGATGACAACGAACGCGATGACTAAGACTGCTCTGCTTGCTGTTCATTCTGAGAAGGTTATTCATCGTATAAAGCATATTACTAGTAACATTGAATTCCACCTAATGTTCTTGACCAGCACCTCTTCCTCTACCAGGTAATGATTGCTCTTGAGATAAAAAAAGGGAATAATATTATGCAATTACGATATGACGATATGAACGTGATAATCATGACCCCCACTAGCTACCACCGATCATCTAAGCCGCGACCAATGTCTTCTCGTTGTCATATTAAAAATATGTTTTTTCTTGCTAACAGAAAACCTTTGCAATACCCTTTGTCTTCCTCATTATCTTCTCAGGTTGATTGATTCAGTCAGTGCCAATTGCCATATTGAATCGATCTTTCTCATATTTCATATTATTATTTTCACGAATATTGATGTATTTTACGTAAACATTCAGCCACCTCACCGTAATTTTGTGTTATTAAATCGATATAGTATTTATTTATTATTTACCCCGTGGAACTATCCGAATCGGACGAGTACGCCGCGCAAGGCATGTTGAATACGGTGGTATAGGACATACAACTTCCGTGTTGATAATAATAATGATGATGACTCTTTTAATTAAAGCTAATATATCCAAAGCAGGGAACACTGTCAAACAAAAGCGCGTGTTGTATTTTTTTATTAAGCTCTTATTTCCTTCCTACTTCAGCTCCTCTCGACTCCTTCTTTCCTCACGTTGCAAATACACACATGCAAAGTTCATCCGGCGCAGATAGAGACAGGCACACAAAAAATGTCTCTATCAGGTACAATTTTTCGTTGGATATGTAATTACCCTTCTCTACTTCCAGTAGTAGTAACCGTACACCTTCCTATATCGTTCATTGTCAGCTTATTTTTACGTCGTAAAGTTAAGTAGGTATCACACAACCTGCACAAAAACTCGATACTCAATCATCATTATTATTATTATTACTCTGATAAATTATGCATAGCATAATATCGTCGACGAGGCAGGTATCCAAAAAACACATTATAGTTCTCATTACTTTAACTTTTATTGCACCGTTTCTTCGTCTGCATACACAGCACAGAGGAGCGTTCAAGCTAGGTGAATATTACATGACATGAAGTGAAAAGTAATATGATACCGTCTGCTTCCACTACTAGTGTGCTAGTACTCAACACTCACACAGACACACACACTAAATACTTGTCTCTTCTCCGATTTCGTTGACGAAGCAGATTTTTGAACACCTCGACACCACTCCAACTTACATATGGGTTCAAATGGGAAATCAATACTAATCAATAGAGCAGGTCAAATATTCCGTGCTAGTTAACACTGCTGCTGTTGCTGCTGTTCTCAAGGAATATGAAGACTCAACTCTAATTCAGAGAATGATATTCGTCGCGGTAATAGCTACTTTGCAGGTACTTTATGCATACAACACGAAACAACAACGCCACCGTGAATAGGTATATCAGGTGTATGTATATGTATGTACATATGCGGCGACACCATAATAACCAACCGACCGGTGAAAGGAATTTTGATATTTGATAATTGTGAGAGAATGAGTCATTAACTTTTATGATCAAATATCTACTGGCTTCTGTTACTGTTGCTGCACAGGCAGACAATGTGTTGTCGACTTATTAGTTTGCAGCAGTGCATGCATAAGTATTATATAAGAAGTTTATTAATGGTAAAAGGGTTTTCGCTATTTTGCTTATTTCAAAGCGTCTTTTGTCTTTGTTGTTGACCACTTGTTTTTCGTTGCGACTTGCACACTCCTTTTTGCGCTCTAACTTTTTTCTTCTCTGCACGCAGGGAAGGGACGGTAGCTTTTTGTTGCAGTAGTAATGACGGTAATAATACTTTGTAAAATGGGTAATAATAACTGTGTTATTGTTACATTTAAACAGGCGCGATGAAAACGAAAATGTAAGCTAGATGCTTATTGTTCATATAAAATCACAGCATCGACTCACTCACACAAACACACACATCCACGGTGGTACTTTAAAATGTTGCTAAAAGCACGTCTCGTTTTTCAATAACAATTTAACGTACACACAACTGCAAATTTGTATACGAAAAAATACATAATATTTGTATCACAACAATTTTACTCCCTCAAAACTTTTTCGTCATGTTCACTCGTCTCGCCTGTCAGTGTGTATTGCACAATTAGCAATCCTCACAACTTTACAATTTGCAATTCTACCTTTTACCACCAACACTGCCGCTACTACTTACTACAGCTCTGCATGTGTGCTGTTGTTGTATCTTAGGATGAATAAAGTTAGGATGTTGACGACAATGATGATGATGATGATGACGACGAAGATCAAACAATGTTACACGCTGTCGTGCTTAATTTCATATCAATACGATTCATAATAATAATAATAAAAACAACAACGAACGTTCAAGTTTTAAAGCTCTTGTGTGATATTTGTTATACTTTTATTTTTGATAAGGATAAGCGAAAGGTAATGACGTAAATGTGTCGCTTAGAGGATGCGATTTAATTATATATTCACTTTTTAAAAAGTTAGAGGAAAATACTCAGTATATTTTTGCTCTGATGAATATATATTCATAAAAAACAGTTTTCGGGTAACTCTGCTTTTGTGTGGCTTTCGTAGAAAAAGTCTATGTTGTCATTTGTTTACACTGTATAACTTATAAATGTTTATGTTTGTATCTATATGTCCTGAGATAATCTGATGATGATGATGATGAAAAACAAAACTTTGAATGATGTGGCTTTATCATCATCAAGTATTTGGTACTGGCATGAATTAGTAGATCACTCGGTACGTAATGGTAAAGGTAATATAATATTAACCAATTTAATACTTTGCACAAAAACCGTTGAAAACACTTGATGTTTTAATTACAATTAGCTAACAAGCACTACCAAGAAACAAGTAACTTTTTTTTACTGCATTTACTTCTGCACAGAGAATACTAAACCGACGAGAAGGAAGAGTATATATGTACAAAAATACGAGAGAACGAGTAACAAAACAACAATGTGTATCTCTGGACAAATGTAGACAAAGACTAAATTGCTTTGCGTAGCTAATGCTTACTTTGCCTCTCGTACTCACTCTCATGACGATGATGACGATGAAGAGGCATTTGGCTTGGGCTTTATCGTTATCATCATGCTTTTGTTGTGGCTTCACTTTATATTATATGCATGTTGCATATCTACATAATACGTACACAATATTCATTTTTGCAGACACATCTTAAGTAACAATGATGATGATGGTAGCAGCAACAGCACTAGAACAGACGCACATGTACTACACGAGCATAGCGTGCTCGCCTCCTCTCCGTAAATTGTTACTGTGCACAAAAATCACTGTAGAATGTATAAGTAGTTAGTAGTTTAGTGACGATGATAGTAGAAGGCAAGAGATATTGTACTACTACTACTACTGTTGCTGCTTACAACTACTACTTGCGTTGTAACAAAAAAATGAAAAGTGAACGTGATGAGGGATACGCAGACTATTTGCTTAAAATTTCAGCATGTACATATTAATGCAATAATCCGAAACAAACAAAAAAAGTTCTTTAACAAAGCACTGCCAAAAACGCCACCATACCCTACCATCGCATCGTTGTCGTCGTCGTCGTCATCATACCCATATTATTACATTGTACCTGCACAATGTACTCATCCACTACTTGAAGAGACGCTGACGCTGCTGCATTGTGGCACGCTAACGCTGCTGGCGCAGCCTAAAAATGACGCTGTTTTTTATGTAAGCGTTCATACGACAACGTACCTAAAATAGGTACGTTTGCATTATTCATGCCTATATTAAACTCCTAATGGCACTTGCCCACTCTCTACACGAACACTATTGTTTGCAGTAGTGAAGTAGTCGTTGTTGGGAGTGAGCACACATAATAGTAATAGCAGTTAAAATATCACGCTTACTTTTTATTAATTTATTATGCATGTGTGTTATGTTATGTATTTAAATTACTGTTTTTGCTGTTTGCCTGCTCGGCAGTCAGTTTAGTTTTTATTATATTTTCTATCCACATATACATCGCGCTGTCTGTGAGTATCCACTTTCCACTTTGCAAAGAGGCACTAATTATTATTTAGGGAACAATACAATGTCAATGTTGTTTTCATCAGCAGCACCACCACCAGCAACAGCAGCAGCAACCACCGCGGTAACAAAATAAAAACTGTTGCTTGACTTGACTAAATAATAATAATAAGAGGAGGAGTATTTTTTTTTTAAAAGTCACATTCACTCTCGACCGCAGTAGAGCAACCAGCCCTCATCACAAGAGTAGAGCTAGTTCAGTGTGCAACGTAAACGACAATGTATGTACACAGATAGATTGAATAATGTAACCAACTAGTTTTTCATTTTGATTTGAAGTTTATCATCTCTACAAGTGTCTAAACTACAACTGCTACTACAACGATCCCTGCTACCGAGATGAAAAGAGTGGAAAGAGACCATGAGTCTTGTTATACAGACAATCATTATTATTACTATTACATTTCGCTGTAAGTGTATATGGCGTAACATGAATGTTACAGCAAAATTATTTTCTATACCAAGAAGTTGTCTATATAGATATGACATAAAATTTATAATATAGTTATCGTAATCGCGTATAGGGATAATGTAGAGATGTACATACATACCTATATACCTACTTGCATGATGCATCTGTTTAGGCATTTTCTTTATCTTACTCACACCCTCTTCTTTGTGTACAACAGGTTATATAGGCACCAGGCACAAGGAGACAGCATTATCAAATCTCATATATAGGCATATATTACACTTACTAACAATTACAATGTCAGTTAAATGTGCTTGTATATGTACATATATGTGCGTAAACCGATTAAGTGCACATTATACAATCGTGCATTGTTGTCTTCCACTGAGATTTACCTGTGAAAAATATATATATATACATACGTAACACGTAATTGTTTTTTCTGTATAGTTGAACACCTTTTACATCAGGCAAGCACACAGCAAGACGACAAGTAAGCGTAGAAGAAAAAAGTGAATCCTAAAAATTCTATGCGCCCCTTCATAACATTTAACAACATTGCAGCAGCTCCGCAGACAGAAAAAAACGCAACCTAAACTTTGTGTATGTAGCATTCACTTGTCTATTATCTCAATCTCTCTGTTGTGTCTGTGGTCTGTTCTGTTCTTCCTTTCTTTCCTTTTCTGGGGCCTTTTATGTACTTACGTAGGTACCTTCTGATGGTGATATTTTGTCTTTTTTTGTAACTCGTAACATGATCTAGAATAACGTTCATTACGTGAACTTTGGGTCGTCTCTGTATTTAGAGATATTTTCCTTGGTTTTGTCATGTGAGATGTACAACAGTGTCCTCATAAACAGAGAGGTAAGGAGGAACAACGTGTAGTTGCTGTGTAGGCACTGGGAAGAAAACGCTTTTTTTCTATCTGCAGCAACAGTAGAGGCGTCTTTAGTCACCTATTTAAATAGGTACAGACAAAGGTACATATTTTAATAATTTACCTATCTGCTGCTATATCATCATCATCGTACAAGTCGTAATCTCTGAGTGTTTTCGGGATCCTTACATCAAGTTTATAAAAGTTCTACTACGTTTGCTTTTACACGGTACAACATTGTTATATTGGGACTACTACCTATATAAATAAGTAATTGCTATTGTCGTATAAGAAAGAAAAAATATAAAAAAGTTACATACATACATTCCTCCTTTTAATAGCTCATATTATTATGCCATCATCGTATAAATCCTCAGGTAGATACATACCCACCAAAGGCAAACCAAGTAGAGAGGAGAGACGAAAAGAAAAAAGGAAGAAAAACATCACGGAAAGTCGTACTTTTTTTGTACATAATGTATCTACCAGCTAGGCGCATATAAGGAATATATTAAGCATAATGGCAAATGTATATACCTAATATTACGTGTGTATATAATAGGAACATTGATTGTTTGTTACACACAAAAAAAATATTACAACACAAGCTTCACCACCACATCGTCTGCAGCTAGCGCACCTCATCAACATCATCATCGTCATCTTATGATAGGTAGTAGTAGTAGTGTGGAGTCGGAGTGTAGTGTAGTAATAGGAGAAGAGAAGAGGAGGAATTGGTAAGTGTTCAACTCAACACGAAACAACGAGGAGAGAGACAAGGTCAGTTCGTTCAATCCATGCCTAACAACCACAATCAGTTTCCTTCTCGAGAAAAACTCAAACATTTTTTTTCTTCTCAGCACACCACTTCTTCTTTTATAACTTGGACAACAATGCCGTGGAGTTATATTATAATATAGGTATAACAATAGCAGCAGCCGCGGTGGAGTATGCCATAGCAAACAAAAAAGAGACGCTGCTGTTGCTGCTGCTAGGTTGAGATAGTAGTAAAGAGCAGTGAAGCTTCATCCCCGTCTGCCATCGTCATCATTATCATTTAACTCCACACACAAGACACACATGAGAAAAATCTCAGGCAGCAGCACTACCACCACATCATCATGATCATCGCCGTTTGTGCATAAGTACAACGAGAAGCAGCAACAAAAGCAGCAGAAGAGATTTTTTGTACCTACCGAGTTGGAGTTGTTTCCCTATTTGATATAATGTACTTATACAGGCAACCGAGTGTGTGTACATCAGACAGACAAAAATTGACTACAACGAGTGATGAGATGTAAAAAAGCGTTTGGAAAAAAGTTAAATTTGGATAGATAGCATTAATTTTTTTTATGATGATGAGGAGGATGACTATTATTATTGCTTTTTTTACTCAAAGTAAAATTGACGATGGGGATGAAACTACATAGAATGTATGATTGTCTTCATGATCGTTGCATAAAGAGAAGAACGCATGTACCTTAAAGAATAGTGAGAGAGCGAGAGAGGGAGAGACGAGAGACCTATCGACTAAGCAATAATCGAATAAGTCAAAAACTAAAATGTAGAGGAGGGGATATGGGAATATGGGGATGTATCCGAGTATTCGAGGGACAAGATGTATATGTGCTTTATCAATTTCATATCTGTCTGCTCCACTGCGTATATTTACTCATCCATCCATGCATAATTATGCATTTTAAACCGAAATCATCACATCGAAAGGAGAAGAGAATGCTAACAAGGAGACGTCTTTCGACGAAAAGTTAACAAAGTATGAGAGAAGATGAGAAGAGGGGAGAGACAGCAAAGCCAAACCGAGGTACGTACGGTTGCCATACAAGGGACCCAGTGTGCAGGGATGTATTTACTTTTGACATGACTATTATTACAGCAGCAGCCATAGTGTAAAATAGCGTTATAAATGTTATAATAGACCAATAATAAGAACATTTTGTGTGGAGCTACAACTCAATTTGAGCGTGTTTGCTCAGCGTGGATAGAAAATTAGTTTATTCGCTTAATTATCCCTGCAAATGAATTCAGCAGGAGATGATCTAAAACTACGCCAAGACCGTAGTACCTATCTATAATGATTGGTTGAAGATTGTATAGAATTTGTCGCCAAGCTTAGTAAAAGTTTTGTACCAGAAACTCATTAAAGTGCGCATATGAATGAGGAGGAAAAAAAGACTACCTAGTTTATTTTATTCTTGAATATATGCATTGAGGTTTCCTACTCCAAATGCAAATAAAAAATCTGCGGTGTGGATAATTATTATTATGTTTGTCACAATTTGTACACCAAAGTTTTTTTTCCACCAGCAACCGCTTTTGTCACAATTGTATAGGTTGTCTCGTAGTAGGTAGTCTCCCTCCCTGAACAGAACCGAGTCTACGACAAAAAACTGATTTTTTATGTGTTGACTTTCATGCTGCTGCTTATTCTTTTTTGCTGCTGAAAATGTTACATTTACATATTATTTTGGTGGATGAAGGTTTTCCTTTCATAATGTTTAATGTAATGATGATGTTGATTTAGTTGATTACTTTTGTTCGTCAAAAGAAAATATTTTTTCAAATGCAAAAGTCAGCACTCACGATTCACGACGACGACAACGACGCCGAGACTTGCACAAGTCACATCGCATTAGTCACAATAAGATAATCAGTGTGTACAAAAAAATGTCATCCTATGAAATAGTTGGTAACGCAAACATTAAAGTATGTATGGGTAGGTAGGTATACATGTTAACTACCACCAATTAAATGTCTTGTACAATGTTAGCAATTCGTTCCTGTGTGAGAGTGTACATAGTACAACACACAATTCTGATTTTTTTACAGACAACCAATTTTCCTTCTGACTGCCAGTCTACTTTTCAATTTCTGTGTTAGCTAAACAAACAGATTCTCTAAATTAGTACCGACCTCGAATCTCTGTGCCATACCATGTTTTGTAGATTACTACAATTTGGTGTCGTGTTGCACCCTTACAGCCAAGTACCAAGAAGCCCATCAATGAAATTAGACAAAATGCCTAGTATAACAGCATAGCAGTAGCATTAATTTCTAACTAAATAATTTTTTTATTATTTGCAAATAATCAGAGTAATATAATTATTTGCCGGTATATGATTATTCCCTCCTTTTCGTATCCTCCTCCTTGAACGAATACCGAACAGTAACGAAACGACGACGACGACGACGGCGACGAAGATGTACTGTGAGGTACCTAATCACGCACATAGCCAACTCATCATAAAAATCACACGGTTTTTGTTGATTTTTTCAGTGCCCTTTTGCATCGTCAATGCGTCAATCGTTGTAGCCATTCAAAAAAACGTGTCGTAATTTTCAAAGCAATCCAGTTTTCTGCTGCCGTTGCTGATTATTACAGCAGTATAATTGCCTACCAAGTTGACGCTGATGAATAAAACGTATTATATTTCTGTGCGACGCAACAATAGAAGAAGCAATATATATACCTCCACAAACCTCTTCTTGATTCTTCCCAATATATATTGTACTCATCATCACCACACCATCACGTCACCATAATCCTGCAAATGTGTCTGCTTTTTGCTGCAGGCAACAAGCTTAGCTTGCTAGTTGAGGCGACAATGATCTGCTCTTTTGGTGTTCATTGTCATTGCCATTTGCCGTCGTCGTCATCATTCTCATTGCTAATGCCATTTTTTAATAGTTAAATAGTCAATAGAAGTTATTTATTTATTCAATCGAAATTACAATATGAATGAACATATAGCTACACAACTAATAGTAGAGACATGCGTCCTGGCATGTAACCAGCAATAAGCAGCTAGCTACCAGCGACAACTAACAGCAGCAGCAACAGCAGCAGCACCCATTTCAGTTTTAACTTCATCCCTCTGACGCGTTTCTCCTTTGGCAGCGTCGCAGCAGTAATCACGCTGCTGCCATAATATCCTCATCTTTTTTCCCTCTTTCTACTCGTTGACCTTATCCTTGCTTGCCTTGTCGACGACGGCATAATCAGAAAATTGAAGAGAAGGAAAAAACAACAACTTTAACTTTTCTATTCACTACTTAATAACTGACTTGCAGTTTTGTTTAGTTTAAATGCTAATGGTCAATGATGGACGGACATAAACAGATATTAGTTACATGTGTTCAAGTGTAAAAGATATTTTACATGCAGCGCTTCCCTTGCTACGCAGTACGACATTTTCTTACCAGTGCACCCATCTTACCAACTTTTTATGAAAATTCACAAATCACAATACATGACATGCCCTTATATCGTGTACATTTAGCTAAAGGACTCCAGTTGGCTCAGCAGCAGCCGCAGCAGCGCAGCATCCAGAAATAAAGTAATTTCTTTGTGCGTTACATGTTCATTCATCTGTGTCGAATAAAGCACTTACGTCGTATAGTTAATCTTATAAAAATCCATTAATATTTATTGCTTAACAATTTCATACAACATCCAACGCCATTATCGCTCCAAAACGCTGAAATAAGATGTACTACTACTGTCTGCCACTGCTACTACTGCACAAAGCGGAACACGATAATGGTAAACTTTGTTACATTATATTATTCCATTACCACTACCATCACTCCTCACCCTCACGAACATCAATTTTTGAATGCCAATGACGATCATTGTAAACTCGTTAATGATGTGTTTCATTGCTATTTATTACGCATATTTTTTTTAATTTATACGCCAAACACCATAAATAATGGGCGCTAATGGTGCGCGTGTGTGTTTGCGCAATTGCTGCTGCTGCTGCTGCTGCTGTTGGGAGCGTTCAGTTTGTGTCTCCTGCAAAAGAACCTAGTAATTGTGGAGTTGTAATCCCTGTGTATAGGTCCCGTGTAGACAGACAAACTTCAATACGTTCCACGATGACACAGGTGGAAATGCATATGTGTTGAGAACGTTGCTGAATGACTGCTGCTGATGTGTTGTATGAGGATGTAAGTAGTAATAATAACAATAATAATAATAATAAGTAATGATAAAGTTTTCAGCAAGATTCACAGCGATAACCCTGAGGCGTAAGTGTATAGATATTATTATGTAGCATTGTTGCATTTTTTGTACTTGACTAACCCATGCGCACGCAATGAACGTAACGCGCCAATGTGATCTCTCCGTAGTATAAATCATGATCGTACGTCCATTCTTGCTAAAATAAAATGTTAAGTGCACGACAGGCTGAAATTCATTTATGATGAGTTAAAACTCATGAAACGCCAATGAATTTCTCACCCTTCCGCTTTTAATACGTCCAGCCAGTAATGCACCTCTCTGCAAAAATAATGCTGTTCAGGTAGACAATGCCTAATAAACACGTAGCTTTAGCAAACAACACAACAAACGCCATATACAATTTATATCATCCGTATTCCGTATTTATGAAGTTACAGACTGGTAAGTATTGTTTTTACGCTTGTGTGTGTTTTCTGAATGCAAATGTTAGGCTAGGTAGTAGTTTAGTGGGAGGCAGGCATTCACTTTATGGAGGTCTTCCTTTTGATTAAATAATAACTGTTGGGTTGTATAAAAGCATGCAAAACGAAAGCTAATAAAGATTTCGTACTGTTACGTAAATCAAATTTCTATGAAAAATTATATGCGTTCATAACTTTTATAGTCTGAGTTTAGCAGCGTTTGTGTCTGATACATAAAGGATGACGATAATGGCAATGCCTCGTTATGGGAAGATGTTACAAGTTCATCAAGCCAATAATATTCCAAAAATCCACGCACAGACTATCCACATAATCCACAAACAAATATTTCACCATCACCATCATCATCATCATCACTACAACCCATTACAGATTTACGTGGAATCGATGAAGAAATACAAGGGAAATAGTTGGAAACGGATGGAATAGTACACACAGTCAGTAGTAGAAAATGCTTTGTAGAATTTATGGATGGCTACATTAATATCAACATCAATTTGTGGATTTGTTAGGTTTCATTGCATACAAGTGTGCCTTCTACTAGTTTCGTGAGTTGTTGTGTGTGAAACACAGTAGAAGCGAAAACGTACAAAGCATCGTAATAAAATATGGCAGATGAGTAGTAGTAGTGGATTGAAATTGGAGGTATATTGCAACACATGTGCCTTCCCTGTTTTGCCACAGAGCAGAAAAACCCAAAAATAGCTAGTATGATATGCTGCATATAGATAGATATTTGTTTTAGCAAAACAGGTTTCATGGATATTTACCCTCTCTTCAGGAACACAAAATTGTAGTTTAGTATTTTATTACCTCCAACACGACTAACAATGGGGCAACTAATGGAAAATGATTTTGCGATTTATTGTGTGTGCGCATTTAATTTCTGGCTATGATTCTCTTCGACTTGCTCTTGCTACCCTACTACCTTGTATGAACATCCGGTGTGTGAATAATGCTGTAGGAGTGCACTGAGAGCCCAAAGCCGAAATATTACTAAATTGTTACATTGTTCTATTATTTAAACAATGCATTATACAAAAAAAGCTGACATTACATGCTACACCAACAAACAATTCAACTTGATGCAGGCACTTTTTTTGTGCCACCTAGAGAAGAGTTTACATTCACATTATTATCAGCATGATCATCAGACAGAGAAGAAGAATCCTTCTGGTTATGGCATTACTATTATTTCTGCTGATGGTGTTGTTTGTTTGCTGCTACCAAGTTGGTAGTTGGTAGTACCGATGAGGATAACAATAATTCAACAATAAAGTGTAAACATGTATACCTTAATATTATACAATGCGGCATTAGTAATGCACTGCAGTCAGCAGAATGCAAAACGCATTGCAGCTTGCAACGTGGCTTTTTTTTAGGTTGGCTCGGCTGTTTGCCACCACTACCAACTACTACACGTTTCTCTCTGATGTGCACGGCTCATGTAACCATATACTAACTACTCAACTAGCCAAACCACTTTCGCTTTTTTCACACAACAATCACATTTTACAATGCAAGGAAACAACAATGCATTTTAGGGCTGTGCTCTTGCTCTTGTTTCTAACTACGTTTAAGGCCACATTTGCAATTATGCGTAGCCTAGTTTCAAAGCGTCACTTAAAACCTATCTACATCTCATTTTTCATCACACACACACAGCGTCGCCTTTTAACTTTGTGGATACATTGCCGACTCACACACTTGATGAAAACAATCCGATAAACCATTTACCGAATACACATTAATTTGCATGCGTTGTAACTCTGCAACAATATCTGACGTGACGGAAATGTCATTAAGACACGCAATTAATAATTGCTTTTCAGCTCACATATTCGCAGTCCTGTTATATAACTCCCTTTTGTATGAATGTGAAAATAATCGGCAAAAGTACACTTGACATACACACACAGATAATGGTAACCGCGACAAAATGTCATTTTATATTTGTGTAAGTGTTTTTGTGTATGTCTATCTGATGTTGTTGGGATATTTGGAGAGTAATGAAGATAAGGACATGGGATAACAATATGCGTACTTATCTCTCTACAACTAGTTCTTATTGCTGCTACCACCATTATGTATAATTTTTGTTATCCACTTGCTGACAGCACGAACGACATTCATTCTTATCAGTGGACACAGTGGCAAGCAGGAGGAGTGGGTCACTGTCATAACCCATTACTTCATTAAAGTAAACTGTTAGTCGTTAAAATAAGTGAAATATCCTTTCCTCCTCTTTTAAAATGACAAGACCAGAGAGACACAAGATTTTTCTTTGCAGAACCTTATCATATACACAAGGATCATTAATACAGGAATAGCAATTTTTGCACACATTAAATACACACGCACACAATTTCCACAATCGCAATCTTTGGTTTGGAGGCATATAGTGTGTAAGAAGAAACGGAAAGATTATTGAAGGTGTGCACACCTGTACAGGTAAGGATAATTTGAATGGCTTCAATAACAATATACATTCTCAGTAATAGATGTACTACTACCTAATATGCGTAGGTAGTAGCGGTGTCTCATACGCTTACCAAACAGGTACATTGACGACATCTATCCGAAAGTTATAACAGCTTAAATAATGATGCAATTGTAACTCCCAAGCAGTACTCTAAGAAATTAAAAATGCCTACGCGTATAAATCACTCGAACACAGTTTGCCTTCAGTGATTTAGTAGTGAACGTATGTTGTTCTTGTACAAAGCAGTGTTAATAGCTGACTAATTACTATTACTACAAAGGTGTTACATAAAATTTGAAAATACCTAAGTTTCAGAGGAAAATGTAGCCATGCCCTGTCCTACAGCGTGGTATGTACTGCTTGTTGTTGTAAACTTGCAGAGACATACTATTTTTAGAGAGAGAGAGAGAGAGAGAGAGAGAGAGAGAGAGAGAAAATAAGGAGTGTGTTGGTTGATGGACGACAGCTGTGAGAAGACGTTGAGGTAATAAATTACCCAAAAAAGAGACGCTATTTTAGCACTTTATACATTATGTATTTCATAAAAGAGGTGACCTTTACAAGCAATTTCAGTATGGATGAGATGTTTTTCATGCAATGATGATGATGATGATGTTAATGATATGGTACGACGTTGTTGAGCTGATGAGGTTATGTATGAGGATGCTAATGAGGAATTTGTTTTCAGCAGAGACTGAGTGACAGAAGAAGGACTATAATATTTTTGCATTTCAAAATACAAGAATATATGAGCTCATAACCTCGAAGGTGAAATATTACTGTGTGGTATACAGTATTTAAATATAAATATTTGTTATTAATAATCATCATCACATGAGCGCAGACAGGTACTTAAAAGAGTGATATATAACAAAAGCCTGTTTTACTGTACTAGTGGCATGAGTATCTGGCATTTGAAAGTTGAAACTCATGTCCTGGCAGTGCAGTGTTGTTGTTGTTATTGTGGTGGCACATATGAATCCTATTATCTTCAACAATGACACATTATCATGATTGTAGCAGAGTTAGCAAAACAAACGAATCTTCTCATTAACAGGAAATTGTACACAACTGGCAACTGGATTGACAAATCATTTTAAATGTCCTCATAACAAATTTTATGGTCGGATTTTGCAAATGGTAAGCTCACTTTTAGCAAGCATAATGTCACATTAAAAAGAAATAAAATTTGTCTGTTTGTATTCCGAGATTCCATAAAAGTTCCTAAAGCTCTATAAAAAAAGGTAAGCACATTAGCCTTACACACAACACAACAACGCAGACACATTCCCTTCCCTACGATAACAATGCGTGCAAAAAGTATAGCGCGCAAGAAGGCAAGAGGAAATAAATAATTTATCTTTATCATCAATATCATCATCAACATTACCAGCAAAAGTGTGTAGTAGCTCCTACTCCTAACGATAACACGACATCATTTCATTTCCTCTCCAACTCTCTGACAGCACAGCAAGCGGATCAAACCTTCAAATTACATTATGACGAAGTAACTCCACTCTTTTAATACTGAACAATAAAAGGCCTAAAAGTAGCAACACTGTGTATTGTTTTATGCATCTTATTATTACTTTTTATCACTACCGTCTATTCTACTCTTATCATCTGCTTCATCGCTATTAATTTATTATTGGAATATCAAACATCATCATCAAAACTTTTTTTTAGGCGGCGGCGGCAATTCTGATAAAATGTGGTGTGGCATGGCCTGGCCTATAGCAGCATAATTGCTTGACATTGACAATGACTTCAATCCAGATAACAAGGAGCCTTCCTAAAAAAAAGTTGTCCTGTTCTGTTGCGCACAAATTTTATATTGTACTCGTTGTAGCTGATGTAAAGGGATTTTTTTTAGTAACGCTCATTTACATATTAAGTATGCACATAAACTTATATGTATATCATTTGTCCGCGCCGCAAGAACACAATGTAAAAGTAATAATGAGCAACTCACAGAAGAACACAAGAGGAGAAAAGGGTTAAGGTTGAAATATATGCAGTGCAATAATGATACGAGAGTGTTTTACAAGATGAAAGAATCCCTTTGCATCTTTGCGTGTATATCTTCATATAAGTTTACGCCGATGATGAGGGTGATGATGATGATGTCTGCTTGCATCGCTCAACAGCAATAATGTAATAAAAACATGGGTATCTCAGTATTTCATTATTGTTCCATGCATTGCGCATCGTCATTCTATCTTACAATCAGAATAATCGTGATAGCAATGATGATGATCATCATCATCAGCATCTCCTCCATCGCATCCTGCACTTGAATTCACTTGGTCCATGTCGTGTAGTATTTTTTATTGTTGTCTCTGCATTCACTCGGTGGAGAGGTATTGTACAAAGTACAATAATTGCAAGATGCAAAGTAACAAACAACTGACAATACAATACAACAATGTACAAGTATCCTGTTCCTGTTTTATTGCAGCAGCAGCGGCATCAAATGCATTTTACTTTCGTTTCATGATATCCCCTCTGCCACACCATGATCATCATTTGAGCTAGCTGGCTGTGTGTGTGTAGCCATCGTAAAATATATTTTGGCTTATTTTGATGGCGGAGCGTATGTAGACGTGGATGATGGTGTTTGTATCGTTTGTGGTGGTGGATTTGATGTGGTTTGCATTTGTTTTGCGTTATAGGAATTCTAATATAAACTATGGCTTTTTGGAGTTTGGAGTGAGGGGTAATTTATAGAGTTACATTTTATAGCAGAGAGCAGCAGAAGAATGCATAGGCATATGTCAGTTCCTACATCCATTATTATTACGTCTACGCAAAATTCTACGCACACTCACCACCATACATCACCACTACCACTGCCATCATCATTCTTTACATACCACCGCATGCATAACAACCACCATCGCCGCCACTACTATCAAAAAGTCGGGGCCATCAAATGATATAATCATTGATCTTGACACAAAAAGTGATTATCATTTTGTGATAGACATCACCAACAAAATAGTACGTAGGTAGAGGTACTTTGGAAGACAACAAAAAAACCTCAAAGTGCACACACACACACATACGATACTCCACTCAAGAAGTAAGTGGTATTGCGTACCCATACGCATGCACACCTCGCCAAACTGTATGGTTAAGGCGAATCGTTTTTTTCTCCCAAAAATGGAAAAGTTTAATCATATTTTAATGGTAACAACGAAAGGATACATCATTTATCAGCAACACAATCCAATGGCCAAAGGTTACACACATGCAAGAAAATTCAAGTTCACGATGAAACAATGCCTATGGCTGGCCATTCGTCATCATTATTGTTTTTAGGGAAACGTTTTTTTGTGCCATAATAATAATGAATTGTTGTGAATTGCCCATAAGGAATAGGCAAAGAGAGGAATGCTGATAAGAACAACTAACATCAAATGTGATTTAATAAAAGTATTTTCATGATGATGTTCGTCGCTGTCTGTCCATCATCATTTTCTGCAAAAGCTAAATATTTTGCATCGCGAAAAAAAATGTGACTCACATTCCGTTTGCTAGCCAATTTGTTTCTGCTCAAACATGTTCCTCAAAGAAACACGAGATAATGTACATTCCATTGTTTAGAAAGCCCACTTGTGTTTATATTTGTGCAGCAGAGATTAAATGAATGGAAGTTTGTCTTACAATAGCATCAAACATCCCCAATAATGGCATATTATTCCTTCTCGAGCGTAAAACACTGCTCATAACAGGATTCAGGATGCAAAATTGGTATTTGTTTTATGCAGAGATAGGTAAGTACACATAACATGTACGTATCATCATCATCTGCGAGAGTGAATCGTGATTCGTGGTGTTAGATGGATGTTGCTGGCATGAAAAACAAGTATCGTATTTTTCTCTGCAAAGTGCAAGGTCCATACACTTTATTTTTTAATGACGGATTTCCCTTTTAATTACTAGTTTGCGTTGTTTCCAACAAAAATACAGCAGCAACAATAACAGACAAACCAAACCACCCATAAACCAACCAACAAAGCAGTGGATGGATGGTAGGCATCCCTGTGTGGCTTACTATATGATTAGCAAATAATGGCTTTATTGTCGTGTGTGTGTAGTCGTCGTGTTGTAACATTTATTTTAACCCTTTACGAGGAAATGAAGGGACCTTGGAAAATTCATAATGATCGTAACCAGCAGCTCAGCATTGTAGTGCTGTGTAGTTACTTGTGTGTGTGTGTGTGCGAGTGGGCATAATGCTCATTTTTGTTTTATTGTCTTGTCTGTAGTTTAAAGCAATAATATGCCGTTGTTTTTTGCCACAGCTAGAGAACCAAACCAAACCAGACGCTTAAAAACTATAAATGATCATGCAAGCAGGCCCTAATTACCGTGAACTACTCAAACTCCTGCTGTAATTTTCAGGAAACGACTCAGACAGCAGGGAAGATATGACACGAATATCAGTCCATCTATCTTATTCTACCAAAGCTACACGAGTTTTTTTTAAACACTTATGGCCATAAAGCTTTAAGAGAATCGGTAAATTGAACGTTTGTTGTAGCAAATTTTAAATAAGCGACATGTTATTATTACTCAAGATTGTTGAGTCAACAAAAAGTACGGTTGAAAAGAAAAGACTCTTCGCCCCTTTTCGCTGCATTTGTCATTGTTTTTTTTATTTATATTTTGGCACTTGGCATGCGTGATGAAACGTTTAGCAGGCAACAACATGGGAAATAGTCTAGAAATGAGGAGAAATCCAAGCTCCTAAGGACATTTTGGCACAACAAAAAGAAACGACATGAAATCGATTAAAGGAACGTCTCTTGTTACTCATCACGAACGAACAGTATAGTTCTCTAGTGGCGTCGTCATCACAGTCATCGCCTCATATCTCCGTATTTCGTGATGTGAGTAAGTACTCTCACATTCTATTTCCCTCTTTTAGTAATTTTTTTCAAGGTGAAATCAATTTAGGCGTTTTTCAGAGAGTTTGTAATACTCAGATACATAATATATACCCATATCATCATACCATACCCTTACTTATCATGAGATCAAGAGAGAAACTCTTTTTTAACTGGATGATTGCGAAATTTCTTATTTACTCGTTCAAAGGCAAAGTTAATGATGGAACGCGATGATGGAAGTTATATGAAAAAGCAAAAGTGTACAACCTAGCATATTGGTTGGGAAAATTATTATAGTTATTATTGAACCTGATGAACAGTTGATTTGGCCAAAGAAGGGATGAGGTTGCCGCGGTAAGCCAATCGTTAGCTACACCACCGCAAGTTCTTCTTCCTACTGTCGCTGCGGCGGCTGCTGCTGCTGTAGCGGCAATTATATTGTCACACCAGCGGGCACAAGGAATACAGGCGACCAAAGGGACCGGAATGGCGTTATTTGGCAGGAAAGGTCGAAGCTGATTGTTACAATTGTTTACAGAGTTACGGAACGGATTTTGATGATGATGCTGTTGATGATGAGGATGATGATGGTTATGAAGGTGATGATGGGCTAACGCTGCTGCAGTTCCAACGTACGTAATTGGCGAAGAAGATGAGCACATAAGACAGCACAGGGTGCTAGCTGCTGCAACTGCCGCCGCGGCTGAATTACAAAATGAGGGAGCATGTGGAAACTGATGATGATGAGGAGGAGGAAGCTGTTGATGATGATGATGATGATGCGCTAAAAAAGCTGCCGCCGGTGGTGTGGTCAATAATGAGCGTGGTACAATGTGCTGATGGTAGCTATTGCCACTGAGAGACCCATTAGTAATTACCGTCACCATTGGCCTCGATATAATTGGCGATGTTGGGAAAGCCTATTTTCTCTTGCTTTTGTTTTTTAAACTCTTCCTGTCTTTCTTTGTTTCTTTCTTTCTGGCTGGATGTTCTTGCTCAACTTGTGACTTGGTTTTGTTTCGTTGTTAAATTTTAAAATGCGAACAGCGCAACGCAGGAGAATATGAGAGAACTTGAGAAACCGCAAACGTCAATCAGTCAACGAGAATAATTCGGTGGATTTGCAAAAACGCCCGTGATCAATGATAAAGTGACACTTGCCGTTGTTTACCGACGCGACAGTCTAAACAAATGTCGTTTTCAAATGCGCACTCTCGAACGTAGAAACTTTGCACTTTTTTTTAAATATTACGAACTATGTTCAACGTTTCTTTTCCAACGTGACTCAATTTTCTAGACACACTACAAGGGCGTATGAGGCGTGATCTTGGCAGCTGACAACTTTCAAAGTATCACGAATTTTCCTTAATAAGACAACTTGACTCAGACTACTGCTGCTAACATAATTTTTCCAACAACTCAAGAAATAAACTATTGTCTCTCGCCACCACTCTGCCGTATCCTTCTTTAAAAAAATCCCCCACGCGAAATAATAACAAATAATAAATTCCGTTTGTTTCCTGATTCTCGTTTTAGTTATCAATTCCGTCAAGATTCACAAAATTACGATTACCAAACTAACAGTACCAGAAAGTAAACATTGGACCAAAATATGTCAGGGGTTTCAGGTTCAGCATACAATAAAACTTACAACGGAGAAAATGCGGAACAATTTACATTTCGTAGTCATCCTGATAATGTAATGACGATCATCTTTCCTCTTCTTGTGTGTCTCCGTCTCCTCTCTTTACACACCCCGTGTAGTGTAGTACATGCTCATATATGAGTCAATGCATTCACCAGTAATAACATGGGCTCTCTTATTTTATGCTGCTGATTGCGACTATCTCTTCCTTTGCCAAAATAATCTCGAGTTTTCTTTAAAACGACGGTGATGTGGCGGTGTGTGTGTGTGGTAGCGGTAATATTGCAATGATGATGATGTGATGATGACTTTGGCGAAGAGTGTCACCTAATATTCCCCGCTGGTGTGGTCTTAATAAAAGCACACATCTTTATCATCTGCAGCAACATGCCTACTCATCATCATTCCCTTTTCTTTTTCTCCCTTTTAAACGAAGACGTGCAAACTATTTGTTTTTTTTCTTCTGTGTTACATCATCATCAGAGGATTATCTTGTCTGCTAATACCACTTGCTGTACACACACGACATACCCCAATCTACCAAATGAAGCAACTGCAACTCTTCTTCTCTGGCTTGAAATAAAGACTATATGGGAGGCGATGCGATGAGGAGATTCCTAATACTTTCATGCACCATGTATTTTTATTACTGAACACCACGTTATTATTTTCCTAGCGTTTTTCTTTCTTTTGTCTATTTTACGGTTATTACTACACGATAGGATAGAGGATACGGATACGACGATGACGACGACAAAAAGAAAAGGAGACAGCAGCAGTAATAGAAACTCCGTCGGTTGTCAGTGGAAAAAAATACGGTGTTTTGTTTTCACGCTTAATGGACAGCGGCAAAGATAGACGACGATTCCCTCAGATTTTTAGTTTATTTACCTCTCCTTTTTTCTTTCCTTCCTTCTTTCTTTCTCCTTCCGGTGGTAAAATGTAAGGGAAAAGAAAATGCAGAAAAATTTGATGTGCCTGTCCCGTCTCAGTGTAGCATTTTTCTGGTTTCCACAAATGCATTCATCATTTTGTTATGCTACACACTTTCGGAACAATTAAGTCATTTCGCATAGTGGGCGCAATTTATTTTGCCGGTTTCTTTTCGCGGCAAGCTGTGCTAGGGGATGTAGATATTTTGAGGACGATTCGCGATTTTGTGGCGATGATGATTGGATTTGGGTAATTTACAAGCACTTATTTTGTATTTCTTGTAGTGACATGCATACCAAAAAACCATCCACCTCAAAAGGGGATATACCGTGCCACAGGATAAGATAAATTATTACTATAATTGCATTATGCTTGACAACGATCAATTGGATGAGCCAGGGTGAACAGGGTGATGACAAGAGAAAGATTTTCCTTGGAGAAAATTGTTAGATAGAGGTTGACGATGATGATGATGATGATTCCGCAGCCTGTTTACTCTTTAACCGTCACTCCACAAAACTACCACCACCAGCGGTGAACACTGTATTATACCCTCTTCGTTTTCTCTGTAGACACTCACTCGAAATTACATTATCTCTAATATAAACAAAGTTGATGATGATGACGACGACGGACATCCGGAGACACAACTCCTTCGAGGTAACAGTAACTGCAGTATTTACGTTAACGGTTATAAATTGGAGTATACAGCATAAATGCACAGAGTAGTAGTAACGGTATTATTGTGATTGTTGTAAATATATTCATACAAATTTAGGCATGAAACCACTCAGTCTTCCTCCCTTTCAAAACAGCAGCACCACAAACAACGCGAGTTACCTCTAACATTTTCTTAAGTGACGTCCTTATCTCAATCTCTCTTTCCCTCAGTTTCACTCCTTTCCTGTCTCTGTTTTATTACGACAATATTATATTACTGAATTGACACTGCACCGCTGTTGTTACTACAACGCTTTCGCATTTTTCCTTTTGTTTTCCAGTTCATACCAGTAGTAGTAGTAGTAGTAGTAGCAGTCGTTCGTCATGTAATTTCCGAAGTACAAATATACGAAACTTTTCTCTATAGATAAGGTTTCTTTTGGTATGCGCTACTCTTTCTCTCCGGCTCTAACGAACAATCAGTCAAGGTGAAAATACTAGAACTTCTTAAAAAAATATTTATTTTCTTTCTCATTTTTTTCTCTCTCTTTCTCCACGTCCCTTTTTCCTTTCATGCAAGTACGTTTATACTCATACTTTTACTGTTATACACACAAAAGACTCCTTCTTGTGTGACTCATTTGCTTTAATAATAGTATGTATGGAAAACGGAAACACGACAGTAACGGCATGAGTCCATGAAAAAAAGGGAAAAAATGGTCTTACTATTATTAAAGCTACTTATACTATATAGTCCCTCCACTTATTATCTAGCTTTTAATATTATGACGATGACGATTTAGTATACGTTCGCTCAATCCTGCCATCCAAAACGCACAAAAATTTGAGCGAGAGGAAGGAGAAAAAGGTCTGACGTCTTCTACTTTACTGGGAATACTATTACAGCAACAACGACATGGCCCTGAACGGTAGTTCCTTCTCCCTTTCTCGGTTCTCCATTGTACGCTCTCTGTACTTCGCTCCTCACAAAAAGGATAATTTTAAAAGGCATATATTCGCATTCACACACGGGCGGAGAGAAACAGGAGAGAGAAAAAAGTTGCTTTTGCTTTTTCATTGGAATGAAGTACCAAGTGTATACAACAAAAGCAAATGCAAGGAAAAGCGGAGGAGACAGTCAGCAGAGAGTAAAAAGGAAAGAGGGAGAAATCCAAAGCTTCCAACTTTTCAGTACACAGCTTTTAGCTCACAAATCCTCCTCCTCCTCTCTCTCTCTCTCTTCTCTCGCTCTCCCTCTTTCTTTCGTCTCATTCGTTTTATACACGTAACGGTGGTGGTGGTTTCTTCGTGGTAGCAACACACACACATATATAACCTATTATATCGTTTGTACATTCTTTCCAACAGCCTTGTCCCCCATAAAAAATGCTGGAACATGCACGGTATAGCGGAAAACCATGAGTAAGTCATACATTTTCATGGAGAGAGAAAGAGGGAACACCGACTCAATTCTTCTTCCGACTCACACTCATAGACGAAGCAGAGAGAGAGAGCAAGCAGCAGCTTTACATACGCCTGATGATATAGATACTGTCTACATGTACATACGAACACGCCATCGTAAGCACACTCTCTAATATGAAGCGCCGAGAAAGTTTTAGCCGACTGGAGAAAAGGGTTTCGTTTTTTTTTCTTACTTCCTCCCTCGTACATTCTTTTTGAAGCTAACGGGCATACTACCCGAATGCTACTTGCACCGTCATCAACCATATACCAACGTGATATACTACAGAGGGAGGCATGCAATACGGATGTTATATATATATACATAACTTGCTAGATAGATCTTCCACCGTGCCACGACTTACGACAGGCGCCATTCATAAATAACGTTATACTGCCGAGTTGGCCGGGCGTATACACTACTGCTGCTGGAGTAATTCTCTTTTAGAAGTTTGAAAAAATTTGAGATGACTTTCTCATTTAATGAAGGTTGCCTTCAATTTTGTAGTAGTTTATATTGCATTAGATGTGTGTTTTGTGTGTGTGTGTGTGTCTGTGTGGCTGCGTCTCGGTCTGATGTATGCAGTTTATAGCAGCGACGAAATGAAGTTTTTTATATTAATTTTCTGTACCACGACTGCTTCCCCGCTCTTCTCCCATGCCAATTTTTAACTAAGCTTCCCCGTATAAATATCTCATATATCCTTGTTTGTCTATTCACCCCACCATCACCACCACCACCACAGTAGTATCCACTATCTACCTCCCTCACAACCATATTACACCGTTAGCATTTCTCCCACTAACTCGCTATAACGAGCAGCATCAGCAGAGCAGTATGATGGTGGCAGAGAAGACGGAGCCACCAACCATCACCGCCACCATTTCTCTCCCGGAGTGAGTGAATGGAAAAGTAATAATATTCCGGCACAGGGCACCAGGCGCAAAGCGGAATATCCAGGAGAAGAAAACGTACAACGACCACTGAACTCTTTAGAGCTGGCTCTTCGCCTCGTCGACAGACAAGAATTAAGCTCGTTTAGTTATAATGCAATGGAAGCCACGTTGGCTGCACGATGTTTATACGTAGATGAAGAAGAATGTTAGATTATATATAGGTACATACCCCACATACATGATATTCTCATTCTCCAGTGACAGCAACGCCAATTTAAGCGATGTATAAAAAGCCCATGAGCAAAATACGTATAAAATATATCCCCAGCATTTTTTCCTTCCTACATTTGCCATAGATAGGAAGGAGATATACTGCATCTCTGCGATGCTATATTTCCCAAAGACTTTCTAAGCATTTATGGATGTGCCCCTCTGAAAAGGACCCTCTCATCTTTTTTATACTCTGGAATGTTTGATTGAAGCTTCATGCATGTACTGCCATGACTCTCTGGAATCTCGGAAAATTCATTGGTTGGAAACGCCACTAAAGCACGCTATTTTCCTGTGGTATACGGCACCCTTCTCCTTCTTCTTTTCCTCGTTTTTCCCTACACCCAAACGAGCAAAAGAATGAACCTTCCATCAAACAGGAATGAAAATGGGAGAAGACGGGAACTCTCTTCCATTCTCCAGCAGTTTTTCCAACTACTTTTAGTGTGCCTCTTTCTTCCCTTTTCCCGTTTCCTTTTTGCTATACCCATCTATCCCACCGTATATTGGTGCTTAGCTTACTTGCTGCTCATCAACTTCAGCCAGTCAGTTCAGTCACTCTCTTTTTCTCACCCTTCTCAGTCCCCTGTTATATAAAACTTACACGACATCATCGATGCTGTTGGTGGTGGTGGTGGTGGGTATTCAACTTTCTAGTGCTGTTGGGTGCAATGTTATAATAAAATTGATAACAGTAATGCCTTGCAAGTTTCCTTTCCCTGGCGTGCACTCCACCATCACCACCGCACACATACAACACAAACTTCTTCTTTGTAACAAGCTCTACTTCTCTGTTCGAAAAGCCCCATCTTGGAAAAGAGTCTCTTTTTGTTTTGTCTCTCTCTCTCTCTCTCTCTTTCTGTATTCATGTTTCCACTCCAGTAACAACGGGAGCTTTTCTGTGTGCTTGCTTTTACGTGTGTATCCACACGCTTTCGTATCAAAACCAGCATAGTGGCAGGCAACAGCACATTATCAACAATAAGTTGAACCCCCTTCCACGAACACACAACAACCAACTTGTTTTCTGTGTAATATTGATCCAGCAGCGGCAGTAGCAGTGGCAGTGAAAATGCATTCGTGTCCCTACCTACTCCTATCTCCTATCTGGTAAACACGAGAGAAACATGAAAGTTGCAGAAGAAAAAGAAAAAGAATTTCTCCCTTTTTTCATTCTCTCCCCAATCCTTGCCTTCTGTTTGGTCTGAATCGCTTTTTTACGCTTTTCGTTTCTCTCCCTTTTTGGTTCTCGGCTTCTCTGCCACTCTTTTTTTTACAAGGCCAACCTAAAGCAGAAGCAGTAAAAGAAGGAAATGGAACCTACCAAAATCGGAGCTGGAAGGCTGCTGCAACAACAGCAGCAGGAGCAGTTGCTGTGTGTATTTTACGTCGAGTTTCCCTTCCTCGAACACCAATCTTATTTTTTGTCTTTTTGCTCCCCTTCTATCGCAGCGATTCCCCCTTTTTTAGAAGACATTTCTCAAAAATTTTTACTCTTCCATTTACAAGTGTGCTTGTCTCGTCATGCTCAACAGCATCCGAGAAACTTTTCTCTCTCCACTTTTTCCCCTGCTTCTCCTTTCTAGGTGATATTGCTTTAAAGATGACAAGAGAAGGAGAAATTGGGAGATGCCTCTAAACACTAAGCCGACACAAACCACCACCATTTTGTCTTTTTGCTCCCCTTCTATCGCAGCGATTCCCCCTTTTTTAGAAGACATTTCTCAAAATCTTTTACTCTTCCATTTACAAGTGTGCTTGTCTCGTCATGCTCAACAGCATCCGAGAAACTTTTCTCTCCACTTTTTTCCCTGCTTCGCCTTTCTAGGTGATATTGCTTTAAAGATGACAAGAGAAGGAGAAATTGGGAGATGCCTCTAAACACTAAGCCGACACAAACCACCACCTTTACTGCTACTGTACTTATTCCCAACTTTCCTATACTTTCTCCATTTTTTTCTGCTGCAACATCCCATTTATGTACCTATTATCCTGCTGATCCTTCAAATGCATTGACAACTATGAGATCAAGGGAAACTACACTGATACCAACTGATGATGCACTTTTTCTTCCGCCTGTCCTTCTCTTATGCGCTACTCCTTCTTGAAAAATGTTCCCATTTTCAATGATCCCATTGTACACAAGTTTCTTTCCCTGGCCAAACACTACTCATTTCTAGAGGAAGACCGAATGGACTCCCTCTCTACAGGGAAAAAGTTTGTGAAATGTTTTATTTCCTCCTCTCAAAAGAAAGAACGCCCCTTCATGACACAGACAAGCAGCAGTTGTACATGCAACAACAAAAAAAAATTATAGGGAAGTAACAACAGCTCCAAACAGGAAGAGAAATACCGCATATTGCTTTCATATTACACCTCTACAAGATTGTGCGATGGCGATGTGTGTGTGTAGGTCGCACACATTTTATGAGTGTGTGTGTGTGTGTGTGCACTTCACCCATTGTGCCAACGTGCACACACGATATACCAGGGAAAAGCATAAAATATACACAATATTTTGTCGATTACTTCAGTTTCAAAACTTGATGGCTGCTGGCGTTTGCACTATATTTTTTATAGACAATGGCAGACATGCACTCTATTGTTCCTTCGTTTATTCCCAGTTTCGCCTGCTTGTTCGAACCCTCTCTCTCTCGCATTCATTTAATTTTCAACGACTCGACTTTCAGCTGTACATTATCTTTAGCTGAAAGTTGAAACTGGATATTTATTCACCACAGAAAGCGAGAGTTGAGTTTTCAGGCTGCTGCTGCTGCTCCTACTAAAGCACACATACACCACGTCATGCCTCCGTCCGAAAACCAACTTTGCTGGAGGACTTTTGCTAAAGAGAATAGAGGATAGGAGAGCGAGAGGAGGGTGCAGTATCATTATCATTATCGTGATCGTCCATCGTCATAAGGACGCAGCACAGGAAAAGCACGAGTCAGCGCGCACATGCAATGCAATATTATCAAAAGGTTTTCCCCATAAATATCAGTCTTCTAATTTAAACCCCATAGCCACTTGCCACTTTTATATTTAATTCATAAGTCACGTACTACTCCTGCTACACTACTTTTCCAACTCCATATATATACGCCTCGCCTGCTGTCCGCAGTTGTTCCACATAATGAAAATGAAAGGAAAATCGAAAGAGAGAGAGAGAGAGGGAGAGAGAGATTTGGGAGCAGTAAAACTAAAATACGATACAACACGGTACTTCTTATTATGAATATGACGAAATTTAATGGGAATCTTTGGATAACAACGTTGTAGAGTATAAACGCACTGACGTGGAATGTGAGCAAACCCCTGGAAATGGGTTCATTGTTCTTTCAGTAATTATTTTGGAAAGACTCTTAAATTAAGGCCACTAGCTAGTTTATACGACGTGTGCTTAAATACAGCACAGTTCACTTAGCACAACTACACTCACAGTCCACCTTCCCCTCCCCGATTCGGTTATTTGCTACCAGTCTGAAATACTCGGAGAATTCTGTTATCTTTTCAATATCTCCGTCCCTTCTCTATCCAGCGTTAGGTTAACAAACGGAGTAAAAGTTGTCGTTACACACGGAGCCGTTGGCCAACTTTCAGAAATAGCCCACCCGTCTTTTAATATTTTGTAGCTTCGTCAAAAGGCCAGCAAGTGACACAGTTTTTCTTTCCGGAATAATTATTACCACTCACCTCGTCGTGTTTACGATCCCATTTAAAAATTAACCGCGAGGGAAAGAACCCCAGCGATTTTAACAACCCTCCACATTATTACGTCGTCGTCGTAAAAGCAACTGTATAAACGGAATTACAACACGCAGTTTATTACTTTCTTCTCAAGAAATACCACTGCAATAATGCTCACGACGGTGGCGGCTGTGTTGATAGTAATGTGGAAGAAGATGATGATGATGCCATGCCGTAGATTTTTTCGGATTCGTTTTATCGTTTGCCACCAGTGAGTGAGTGGTGCTTAATATAAAAAGGTAACTTGTGCATGTATAAGCACTGTGGAGGATTCAAGATAAAGATGACGATGAAACAGAACACGTTGCAATATCACCTCAACCTCACTTTACATTCATTTTGCCAAGCTTGAAGGAATCTTTCAAGAGGACAGAGAGACATGCTATAATACAGATCAGTTTTGGTGTGCATGGATGCATATTATCATCCTCATCATCGTTATCATCGCGCGTTTAGTTGCAAAATGTAAATCGCAGGCATGCAAAACAGTTTTCGAAACCTTATAGGTGGAAAGAGAGGGTGAGGGAGAGAGAGGTGGATGGCTTTTGCTTATTATTATCATCGCTATTACAAAATTTGAAACAGTTTCAAATCGAATAACAGCAGCAGCAGCAGCTTGTTTTCCCTTACAGCATGCAAATGTGTAAGTAATGATGTTGGTATGCATGTTGGAATGAACAGAAAAAGATGTATGTTTGTTGTCTGCTCACTTGTTTTCTTTCCTCAATGCGCAAATAAACAAATAATAAAATAAATACCTTCCTCTTGTATTGTGCCTGCATATTAAACTCTCTGGTGGCGACGACCAAACTGCAAATAGATATAATATAGATTATATCTTCCATACACTCCACCTCCTCTGTTTCGTATTACAAAGTTACTTGATGCCAGGAGCGCCTTAGCGATTTACGAAACGCATAGTCAAGCTATTACATAACATGCGTCGCTCTTTAAAATACAAAATGAACCTGGCTCCGTATTTACAATTCAAAATAGCAAAAAAATACGTGAGCATCGAGTAGTATGTCCGTACATTTTTGCATTACATGCGCTCCTGCTGTTGCCTATATATAATATAATAACCTTTCTCCGCGATTTTCTGCCAACTCCGTCGCCACACTTGAAATAAAAAGTTAAGTAGTTCTGATAGCGATATGATACTCTACTTCCTCTTTAGCTTCGCTTTGAGATTTGCGTATTACTACTTTGGTTCTATATCGTGGTTGTTACTTACTAGTGGGGATGATGACGATGATGATGATGAAGACAACGTCGCCGATGATGAACTGAACTGATGATCGTCGTCGTTCTTGAGATCAGTTCAGTTTAGTTCAACATCAGCAAACAACATCTTTTCCTCAGCTGCTGCTTGAGAAAAAATACCACCATTATGATCACCACCACGTGTGCTCATTCTTTTGAAATCGTGCAAAACGCCAAAAACGCAGAGTTTTGTTGATACACATAGAAATACATAAATATGCATGAACATGCGTAATGGATACGTAACATACACTGTGGCAGTTAAGAAAATGAAGCAGCATGCTCCTGCTCCTTACTTACTTGACTCAAAACATCAAATTGTCTTTTTGTGAACACACCTCTTCTATTCCCCATTATTCCGCATTTTATGTTCCGTCTCTCTCCTTTTGAGTTATACTACACAAGTCAATGGAAATCTGTAAATATAAGCCAATATATCTCTCTCCTCTGTCCCAAAACACATAATCATACCAACTGCTGATGTTGATGCTGCTGCCGCCGATGTTTTAACTGACATGACATGAGGAGGTTAATCAAGCAAAATTTTTCTTGTGCATCTTCATGACTCGGTGACTATGACTGATATTTTTGGCAGCCCGTCCCTGCTTCCTTATTTTTTTTTCTCTTCGTTACTGGTGTGTACAATGAATAGGGTTTTAAGTTAAGGGAATGCTAATTTCTGTTGTGATACTCTCTTTTCTACAACACTGAAAGCCTGTAGAAATAAAAGTGTTGCGATTTTTTAGGATACAAAAAACAAACAACAGAGAGTGTACACATTACACACATGTGTGGTGTAACGGCATCATCACACAAGGCAATCTCGTTGAAAGACTTGTATACATACCATAGGGGAGTAAAGGAAAAGGAGAAAGGAGCTTTTGTGGTTCCATCATCGAAACCAACTTGGCGCATTAACTTCAACGCGCAGTGGTACAATTGCAGTAGTTGCCAACTAATTTCGTGAGGTTTGTGTTCGCAGTAATAGCACACACAATACATACTTTTTTTCTCTCTCTCTCTCTCTTGTCTCTTCTTCTCTTTTACTCTGACGCTCTCTTCAAATGAATTAAATAGAAGCGGCGTGTTGAAATCCATTTAGATATATAGATCCCCCCTCTCTAACAGAGGCATCTCTCTTCCCATTCTGTCATCTACATTCATGGCATAACTCGAAGGCTTTCTGTTGTTGATTTTGTTTCACAACAACAGCAGGCTCTGTTGCATCAGCACGAAACCACCCTCTCTTGGTTCAAAATTCAGACCAACTTTTCTCATTCACAAAAAGAACTTACATAGTCGCCCTGCTGCTGCTGCCGTCGGAGTTTACGTCACGACGACAGTGGCAAAAACTTACTGGCAGTCTAATCATCATCATCATCATTGTAACCAGACGTCCTTATAAATATGGACAGCCGTCCATTAACGATTACGTATACGGCGGAGTAAATGGACGGGAGGAGGAAATGCTAAATATTTTATTGGTATTCATGTGCATGCATGTGGGTTTATTTTCTCCTCCGTCTCCAAATGGAGGCTTTTTTGGGGAAAACGGAAAATCGTCAGAGTGGAGGACGTAAATACAAAATGCATATGCATGCAGGCAAGCATTCACGAACATTATATTATCATCGTCATCACAGCAGTCCTCTCTACAACTTTATCATCCTTAGAAACTCTCGGGTTCCGTCCTACTCGTTTTTGGTACTAAAAATTTAACTGCCTCACTACTACTTCTATAATGTATATTGACAGAGCGGAAACAACATCATTATGAAGGTGCTACATAATTTATGTCATTCGTCAAAATAGCTCTAAAGGCTTTGCTCTCCTGCTGTATTGACGAATGGATGGATGAAATGACGGTATGCAAACATCATGGCATTTATCACTCAACTCTGCTCGCATCACGTCACCTACACACACGTACTCAACTCGCAACTCGCAAGCTCTCATAACAGGAATGTGGGTACATCGTAACACACACGAGCGGGTTTCCCATTTTCTATTTTGGGTTACAGTTTACAGAGAGAGAGAGAGAGAGAGTTGGGAAATATATTTCCGTTTTCTCGGAGAAAAATAATTAGATAGGCGGAAGGAAGTCATGTTTCTCGGTAGAGATATTTTAGAAAATATGTACCCGCGCGCCGCCATATCCATCCTTCACTCGACTTTGCACATGAAATGCTACCGACTTTTTTCTGCCATGAAGGACGTGTTAAAAAGAATGCAGATTGATAAAATAATTAAGTTATTTCTACTAACCGCGTAAAATCGTTGTCAGATGATAATTTAATTACAGTTAACGAATTAATATGGGATGACACTATCTCCGTTGCATTTTTTTTCGTGTTCGTAGACAAAATTGGTAAGAAATTTTAATGTGTAAATCTTGCCAAAACCCTCACTCCCCTGCAATGATGAAAAAGGATGGCATGTGATACGTGACACGCATGTTTTGAGTAACTGTTAATTTATCCCATGTCATAGCAGTTGTGGTGGTATAGTACAAGGTGGGGGTGGAGCAGACACATTTTATTAAATTTATTGTTAAAAATGCCACATGTATGGATTTTGACGTTTTATCTAAATACTTGCTTAAGCGGTGTGTTGTAATATGTAACATGTAACGTGATGGTGATGATGCAACCATTAAGGAGCAAAGGACAACTGTTCAAGTATTTGCATACCTAAGTATTATGCCAAAACATCTTTTTATTGCGTGGTGTAATGTGAGGTGTGACAATGTCTGTATGTCCGTTACGCGGAGGTCTGTTTTCTCCCGTTGATGATTATAATTAGTCTCACCTTCATGGGAGATAAGCCCATCCACGTTGCTGAAGCTTAATTTTGATACAAATTAACTACGTTATAGCGGACAGATGGACACAAGTTCTACTTTCAGTCAGGCTTCATTGTCCGAATACAGATCCATCTATAAGGCAACCAGCGTACGTTCTATAGTAGAACTTTTGCCAATGGCATTCAAGTCGTGCTACATACAATCGGTTGTAATAAATAACATTTAGGGAGTTCGATTCAAATTGATATTTTCTGGTGAAAATGACTCATGTGCATAGGGTTTCGTGAGATTTGCCCTTATTACAACCACCACGCGCCACTATCACCAAAACAGAAAAAATTCGGACGTGAGCACGAACATAGTTTTTTATTCGGTGCTTCGCCACTTTTTTGCATGTTTGCTTGATAGGTTTATTTACAGATAAATCCAGTTTCATACTGAGAATATATCATTAAAGAACCTTTTGATCTCCTTGGATAAGCCTTGTCTTTGTCATCATTTTATGTTTTATAGTTTTATTACCGACGCTGACGCGGCGTTTCTCGCCAAAATAGTACAAAACACAACCTTTTCCTTCAAAGCGAAATCCTCAGTTGGTGTCGTGCGATTTATTGCACAAAATGTTTTAAAGAGTACAACAAAATCAAACTGCAGCAGCAGTGGCTTGTGTCTTTTTTTTCGCAAAACTACATCCGTAAACCCTCCACGGTATTTCGTGCATAGTAGAACTTTCCATCTTCAGTTTTTTAAAGATTATCATCAAAGAGAAATACACATAAAAAGGAAACCACCTACGCACCCCCCGTCCGTCGTTTTTTTCTTCCGATATAATATTACGTGTTTTTCCTGCTTCTACGTCATTGTCATCATTATCTAGTACTCACAAAGAACAAAACGACCTTATAATAATCCAACTAAGGAGCAACTCACATGCCAGCAATCAATTATTGAAACGAAGAAGAAGAAGAAACAATAAAGAAAAACCATTTCAATGAATTTGGTGAGTAATACTATATGGGTTTGTTTGCGTAGATATGCATCGATCGCAGGAGATTGTTATATTCTTCTGCTGCTGCGTGTGTATTTGTTTGCTGAATGATGACTAATGCAAAAGTTGTTGTTTACCTAACCTTTTCTTAAACCTCGACATTTATATGTCAAAGTAAAAATAAACTTCAATTTGATATAACATTAATAACGTAAGTAAAGCTCGTAACTTTGCGTGCATCAATCTTGAGTGAAATTCCTAAATATAGAATCGCCTCCATTCTATATTAAGGAATTTGTAGGTTTTAGCCTGTTTGTCCACGTCCCTCTAATTTGGCTAACGATATCCCAAGGAATAATATTGTAACAGCAGACATCTCGGAAGACGAAATGATGTTAAGCAAACACATTGATATATTTCTCGAGTGAAATCGAAGGCCATACCGTTTCTGGCCCTATGACAGTCATCCGCCCAGTTCAAGTTAGCGGACGTAATAATAATACAAAAAAAAATTCCGTCATCCGATCGTCTTCCGTTTTCTACACCATTATTTTCCTTCTCGGCAAGAGCGAAAAAATTAAGTGTGCATTTATTTTGAAGGTAAGGTGCAAGGTTTTGCATACAAATTGATTTCCAAAGGTCTTTTTTATCATGTCAATAGTATATATACACGAACAGGATACAGCGCTCACAATAATCACATTTTTACATTTTCTTCGCACGTTTTCTTATCCAATCCATATACAGTAAACCAAATTGTGTATTTCAATTGAATATGACTTTATCTCTCTCTCTCTCTCTCTCTCTCTCTCTCTCTCTCTCTCTACAAAACAGATATGTTTACGTTTATATTGACAAGTCGTGTACTTGAGTGTAATCGGGCAATGCATACACCTCTCTCAGGGGAAAAATATACTTCACCACGGCCAAGCCAGTCTGGCCTGGGCATGTTATCCAAATAAATTCAACAATGATATGATAATGATGACTCTTTGATATTACGAATGTGCAACATGGCTTGTATTGGATTTTGGATTCCTTGTGAATACAGCAACGTAACTGGCAAAAAAACAGAGAAAACCCAACCGTTATTGATACTGATCCAAAGTCTTTTTCAAGAATTTCGTGGAAGACAGCCATGCAAAAAAAAATATCCACTCTCCCAAATGATGTTTGTGTATCCGAGAGAAAAAAACTATTTAGAAAAAAAAGTGTAGGCGATCTGAAGTTGATGACGATGACAGTGTGATAGGTAACATCTGCCTACTAGATATAATATTACTGCTCTTTCTTAACACATTACTCAAGCCAACTCAAACACAAACATCTCTTTAACACCACCGGCGGCGGCAACAAGGTTTTATCATCATCATCATCATCATCGTCAGCTATTCATTCAGGCTTTAAAAAAATATAGCTGATAAAATTTACTCATTTCTGTAAAATTCTTGTAGATTTATTTGAGATTTTCATGAGACACGGAACGTTCTTGATATTGATAATGAATTAAACAAACCTTAACCATCGATAGCGTCATCATCACATCATCATCGCCATTATCATCATCCCTGTGTGTATCCACTTTTAGTGTGAAAACGTTAGAAATTTTGTAATCACTCGATTAATGCGAGCAAAACAAGATTCATATTATTTTTGTACGATTCTAATTTTATTTTTCTAAAGTGTCCATGAACGACTGGCGTTGCCTAAATGTTTTTGAGGTACTCTCAGCTTGAAAAGAGCTACAACCTTGATACTTCATTTGATTTTGTATCTGTTAACAGTCAAACGTTCTATAGGAGAAGTTGAACAGATCAAATTCAAAATCTTTGATTTTTTCGATTTGAATGCACAAGCATGTTATTTATTATGAATCTGTCCTCTCAAGAAGACGACGGATATTTTATCATTTTTATTGGCGGTTTTAAATAGATGAAACAGTGAAACATGGCAAGATTATTTGGAAATATGTAAATAATCCACAATTTGAAAAATAACTACGGAATTATTGTTACCATTAAATTTATACGCATTGTGAAAGAATACACGGCAAAAGATGTTCGATTCGGGTACACGGTACACGATCACACGTTGTATAGAGTTCATTTTCGTTTGGGTGGCCACGATTCCTTATCGTTTTTGTTATCTTTGATAACAACACAATTCCCCCAAGGAGGACAATAACATTAGAACAACGGCCTTGTGAAAATTTAAATGAGTCTTTTTGGTTTGCTAATGTCCATTTCGAGCTGTCTGTCGAGTGGAAGGAAAATTTTAAATTCTGTATATAATTCCATTTATTTTCTGTTTCCCCAAACTTGCACACGCACGCAGTTGCAACAACTCCTCACCTCAAGAGGAGTATAATGTCACAAAATTAATCGATCATTAACATCCCGCCGCTTCCTATAACATTATTCAAAACCACTATTTCCTAACCGTAAACCCACACAGATGCATCCGGTCTTTTGCGGTTCATTGACTACTCAAGTAAAAATCATTTTTTCTCATCAGTTCAACTTTTGAGTTCAGTTTCAGCCGAGAAGAAGTAATCGCTTACAATTTAAGAAGAAGAAAAAAAACGGGCAAATGAAAATGAACTCTTTGAATTTGAAATGACAACGCGACTTTTACGGCTACTGGACTCTGTTCTGGCTTCAAATTACATGGTGAATGGACTTAAATGTAAATTTTACAGCGTCGCTGGCTGTAACTTTATTTTATTATTTTATCCTTCATTTAAAAAAAATATGTATATTTTTCCTGTTAACTAAGTTCCATGTCGTAACACAAGTTCATACGAGTCACATTTCATGTAATTTGCTCAGAAGAACAGACTTGCTCCAATCCAACCTCGTTAAAGCTTCTATTAATAAAATAATCAAAACATGCAGTGTTGCAATAATCGTCAAGAAATTATCTCTGCTTCTGTCACACAGTCATATGGTGTACCATTTAAAATCACAAATAAATGCAAATTGCCTCATAAAATATATTACTACAAAGTTCATCAGGTTCTTTCTTTCGTGGTAGCCAGTTAGGACGAGAAGAGTGAAGAAAGATATAGAACCACGAAAACCAAAATCTCCTTCGTTCAACTCATCATCATCATCATCATCATGCTAATTCTGCAACCTCTTGAAACGTCGAACGCGTAACCCGACCCAACGTGAAGAAAAACAAAAAAGATAATGACCGCACCAGATGCACCAGCAGACTGAACTGACAATCTAGGTTTCACTATTTGCAATAAATTGCGATGATAATAGGACTTTGTCATACGCTTGCATTTAAAAACAATTACTACTGCTCCACGGAGTACTTGAATACACCAACATAATCACTATTTGCCATCATCACCTACTTGACGTTTTACAAGAAGTTGCACATAATAACATCCCATTCGCTCCTTCGTACTCTGAACTCCAGGGGCATGGGATAAATACTCTCATCAATAACATCATCACAAAGAAGTTGGTGGATGCTCTGATAAAAACATTTACATTTGATCGAACAAAAGCATTAATCATAATAAGCCTTTCAAACTTCAACTGCACATCCATCCATCCATCCATTCATCCATTAATATTTTGCATTCCAAAACTCAAACACCCCGAGACACGGCAGGCAGTAATAGTAAAAAAATATCAAGAGTTATAGTAGTAGTCGTATCGTAGTATTGATGATAAATATGATAGTTTCTGCCAATGAACTCTTTTTACCAACGCAGCAGCACAACAATAAGGTAGCATTGTGCTATGTTGATGTGTGCGCTTTCTATGTGGCACCACCGCCTTGTTTTCATTTTGTCAATTTAAAGCAGTAAAGTTCATGTACGTACAAGGATCAAACGAAACGTTGGACAAGCAATTCACAATCTGTTGAAACAAACTCGAGTATCTATCTCTGGATACAGAGAGAGTCGTGCCTACTCATTCATTATCTTCCTTGTGTGCCTTCATAAGTGATGTTTTGTTACATTCTCTTATAATGTTCGTGCTAGGAGCAATAAGTCACAGTGGGAATGTCAATTTGATGATACATTATGCATCGTGCGCGTACTTGACTATCGACGAGATTATTATGTATTTTGCTTTTTCTGCTCCTACGTCATTCAAACGCATACAACAACATCGTTTCAACAACAAGCACTCCAAACCAAACATAATTTACCATGCTTTTTTCACCATTCACTTCCTGGACAGGCTAAAATGAAAAGACTCCAGAAATAATGAAGCGTAGCGTATGTAAATGCATATATATGCATAATTTCTCAATCCTGTTCGCATGTTTACGGAATTCTCATGATTATGTAGGTGAAAAAGGGTGTCCATCTTATTGGTACGAAAAAAGACATCACACGACATAAAGTACAAAAGAGTAATCACTTCACACAAAAAGAAAGAAACAGGATCCACTTGAGAATCCACGAAAAAAATAAGATATGTCGTAATAATTACGTGTTAATAATTTATGGGCGGACTATACGACATGACAATAACAACTAACACAAATATAAACACTCATTCATTGTTTGAATGAGTTTCTCTGGAAAGTGGGTGTACGTTTTCAGGAAAAACGTCTGCTGCTGTTTATCATTGTAGTACGCTGCGGAGCGCCTGCTTTCTGTGATAAGAATAATATTATGATGAAAACATCAGTCATACTTATTTGTTTTTAACTGTTTAAAGAAATGATTTTCTCTGCCGATTAAGATTACAACATGTTTTCTTCACGCCAACATGGGTCAGTTGTTATGATCATAACAATTATGGTTATTGCCTCACGTATTGAGGAAAACTGTTTGGAAATTTAGAAATCTTCAGCAAATGTTGCTCATGGTGACTGATACACTGATGTTACGGTTTGCATTTTACGTTAATACTATTTTTTATGGTAAAACCTCCAGCAGACTAGAGTCATCGTCGGGTAGACAGAGTAATTGCAAAGACTTTTATTATACAGACATCATCTCACA